>JANHGO010002569.1:0-29581 GCA_024606505.1 Aquila spilogaster
ATGGTGACCTTATCCCTGTGCTTTAGCAAAAATGATTTTTATTAAGCCTAAACAAGTGTGAACAGTGCTAATTTCCTGCAGCAGGCAGAATTTGAATAAGAGCATGTAATGATTGGAAGAGTCCTGCTTCACCATATGGAAAAATGTGCATTATGCCAACACAAGGCAGCCCCTTACAATTATATCCAACTTTCCATTTTATTGATAGCCATGAAGAGCGTATTTATTTTAAGATTTCTAGGAGCTGCTGAGGGCTGTTTGCAGCTAGTTCATATCTTAAAAGCTAAACACATAATAACAGAAGACATTGGAAGGACTACATGAATTCTAAATTGTAGTTAAAAAAATTATCAGATGAAGAGAACAACTGCTGATTTCTATCAAGACACAAGACTGAATCCTTTGCTAGTTAGGAACACCATTACTCTCAATAAAGACTATTTAAAAGTACAGACATTGTCTTGAAAGTGTAGGTTTGATATCTACACCGCAAAGTTTTTAGTAAATTTGATATTGTGGATAATGATCTTATTTCTGCCTCCAACTAACCAGTAGGAAAGTATAGAGAAAACAATACCAGGCTCTTCTTGGAGGTGCACAGTGACAGGACAAGAAGCAATAGACGTTAAGTTGTAACAAATGAAATTCTGAGAAGATTTTGGTAAAAAAAAATTCCTGGTGAGATTCACAAGCCCTGGAATAGTTTCCCAGAGAGGTTCTGAAATACCTGGAGATATTCAAAGCTCAAATGGACAAGGCCCCAATCCACCTGCTCAAAGTTGGCCCTGCTTTGAGTTGGAGGTTGGACCAAATGACCTCCAGAGATCCCTTCCAATCTAAATTATTCTGTGCATCTCTAAGGGCAGGCACTATCTTTTAAACATAGTCTAGAAGCAAGACTAGAAGCAGCATAACTTTCTATGAAATAACAGATTTCATTTTACGGTTTCTCACTGAATCTAATTGGAACACCAATTAACCGATCCTAAGGAAGAACGGCAAACATTAATGTTGTGAAAATGTACTGTCTTCTGAAGGTCTCCTGAAAGGTTTCCTTACTGACACAGTCCAGGACTTGTTTAATATCTCAGAATATATGATGGAAATGTAAAATTCTAAAAATTAGAAATCCTAACAGTAATGAATTGAATCTATTAGAAAAGGAGTCCTTTTCCTTACTTAGATAAAGATCAAAATTTCCAAAACTTGAAACTGTTAATGCTAAAGCTAATGTTGCAAGCAAATCACGACAGTGTTTCCCACCCACTGACTGTGAGAATGTGAGCTTCTTAAAGAGGAAATATAATACGTCTCTCTCTTAATATGATAGGGAGAACAGAAGGAATGGAAGTCACACTAGAAGCTTGAACTCTTTTGCCCATCCTGTTTACAATCAGATAGATTGCCAATGTTGTTTTCAGCTGTTTAGTAGTTTGTGAGAGAAAAATATTACAAACATACTGTTTATTTTTGCAGTAATTCCACCACGGCTGTGACCTCTAGGTGGGACTGAGGCATCTACTGTTTGATGAGGAAGTCAAGAGCACTCTTCGGGGCACTGAAGAAATTCTCAGGCTCAGTAGAAAACTAAAAGTCACCACCTGACTTTAAATGTCAGTGAAGATGAAATGAACACTCTTTTAGGGAAAACAAAGAAAGCAGCAGAAGGGAAAGATAAAGAGCAAAGCTGGCCAAAGTCACCCAAGAGTCTTTCTGTATGATTCCCCCTATATGATAGTTGTTATTATTATTCTGATATACCAAGACAGCCACATTATATATGAACAGAAATGTTTCCTCTTCAAGAATGAAAAATCTACTCCAGTCCTACATCAGTTTCATTGTTGTAGTCCCTAAATACCTGATTACAGGTGCCTGAATGAAAAAAGATTTAGTGACACATTATTGTGCTATGTGTCTCATATGACATTAATCTCTTACTTCTTTTAGGGGAAAGCTTGTATGATAGTTTGTCATAGTTTGATTTATTTGTGATTTACACTTCATTCAGAAGTCTAGATATTTTCTGAATATTCCTGGATATTATACTATGTGGGGAAATAAAAAAATCCACATTTTGCTTTAAAATGAGACACACTGGATATATGTGGTAAGTGAAAAAATTAGGAAATGTTCATATGGTCATTCTAGCACCTTGCCACTCTACAAAGGATGAGGTTTCTTGTAACAGTCAGCTACTTCCCTTCTTTGGTCATTCCCCAGTTCGTACTGAAGCCAGTCCTATCCTCCTGAGACTCCTTTTCCAGTGTTTAAATGTCAGTCTCCAGTTTACCTCAAACCTTTGCTGCTGACTTTTACCAGTCTTATGCCTGTTGTGCAATTCATCTCTTCCTTGTATAAAAATATAACTCCTCCTTCTCCATCTTGCTTGAAATATCTGTAAGTTTATACAAAAAGAGCAGGGGAAAAAACATTACTAAGAGTACAAGAGCCAGGCTTTGGTTGCTAACAGAAGTCAGTATCACAGCCAAAGTCAACCCTTTCCCTATGAGTTTGCACCTTTGGCATCAGGACAGAATGTATTTACTCTGTGAAAGAACTGCATATATTAGTCATCAACGATCTCAGAGAAACTTAATGATGCCCCAAAAGAGTAGCATTTTGGGAGATAACAGCTACTAAAACAAAGATGTTCCCACTGAGTAGATTTGGGATGTGATTTTATATTTTTCCAAATTTTTCACTCTGTAATCAGGGTTATATGCATTTTCATGGAAGCAATAAAAGCAATGCCTTATGATAATTTCAGATTCCTGTTCAAAAGCATCAGAACAGAAGATGCATGCAAGGAAGAGAGGTCAATATAAAGCAGGATCAGAATATTACCAGTGCTCTCAAGCCTCATTGGCTGAATTATCTAAACCACTCCTGGCTGAACTTTTCAGAAAATAGTCTTCCAGACACAGCTATTCAGCATAACAAATATCAACTCAAATGACAAGCAATTGAAATGCTCTTTTTTTTTTTCGTGAAGCTGCAAGTAACGTTAAAAATAAGCAAAAATGCTATTTCTTTAGCTTGTGGTTTGATATTTTGGGTTTGTTTTTATGATGTGCACCAACTAGCCTTGGACTGATGTTTGTCGGGGGACAAGTTTGCATGATGAAAGAAGGGAAGGTCAGGTGTACACAGGAAAAAAACAAAACACTGAAAGACACACTTCTAAGGGTTGTTTTTAGCAGTAAGTGAGTAAATAAATATATAAAGGAGGAACAACCAGAGAGAGAAGAAAATAAAAGACCTGACCCCTAACAGAAAATTTTAAAATGTTACTTGTAGTTAAGAAAAAATTAAGAGACACAAAAGCAAATAGGATTGAATAATAAAATATTCATTAAACTAACTCTTCAGCCAAAATATTAATATTTCATATTTTAACTACTGGAATTCTTTATAGCCCCAATGAGATCCTTAAGCACTTTTTTCTTAGAATTTCTTTGTTTTTAAAGGAAATTACTCACTGTGAGGAGTCTTCCAAGTTTCCTTGCCTGTGGAGAGTGCAGTAATTTAGTCTTTCAAAGCTAGTATTGGATCTCTTGGTTACAGTACTCCTAGCTTAAACACGTCACCTTTCAGATGCTTTGTTATCAGTCATTAGAAATAATGAAGGCTGATAAAGCTTTATTTCCAAAAGTCTTTTTTGTTCTCAACACCTCAGAGAAAATCTTCCATTACAGAGCAACGTAAGGGTCACTCCTTTTAGTTGTCTGAAAAGAACCAACAGGCCACATAATAAATCAGTCAACTTTTTGTGTGAGCTGAAATAGAAATGGCTATGTACAAATTTAGCAGGACTACCTGCTAAATTTTATACAACCTGGCAACTGCTTAGTTTTTCTAGCAAGAAATGAAAACAGGGGCTTTGTAAGTAGTGGGACTGCTGAAATGTTAGTCAGTGCATACTTCTACAAGTTTAGGGGTTTTTTTAAGAAATCATAGTACCCTTTCTTAGATCATCTATATGCAATCATCTTACTGCTACCTCATTATGGTACAAAATCCTCAAAAATGGAGCTCACCAGAGAAAGAAACATTTGTCCACTGATTATATATCACCATTTTATTTCAATGTACAGTTTTAACTATTAACCACAGACTAAAACATTTTGATCTTCCTTTACATGTTTATGCAGATGTTTGCATGTATTCTTCCACATAATACCATGGTGCTGTTATGCTGAAAGTGTTGTTAAGAACACAAGAATTAAAGAGAATTTACATTACAATTTTGTGGTACGTTGACCCCGGCCAGCTGTCAGGTGCCCACCCAGCCACTCTCTCATTCCCCTTCCTCAACAGGGCAGGGAGAGAATATAAGATGTAAAGGCTCATGAGTCGAGATAAAAACAGGGAGATAATTTACCAATTAACATCATGGACAAAACAGACTCAACTTGGGGGAAATTAATTTATTGCCAATTAAAATAGAGTCAGATGGTGAGAAACAAAGATAAATTTAAATGAGATCTTCTCCACACAGCCCCTTCTTCCCAGGCTCAGCTTCACTCCCTCTTTCCCAACTCTCCTTTCTCCAGCCCCCACAGCAAGCAGCACAGGAGGATGGGCAATGGGGGGTTGTGGTCAGTATGTAACAGCTCCTCTCTGCTGCTCCCTCCACCTCACACATTTCCCCTGCTCCAACATCAGTCCTCTCCACAGGCTGCAGTCCTTCAGGATAAACCTGCTCCAGTGTGGGCCCTCCACAGGCCACAGCTCCTTAAGGGACTATCACCCATTTCTGATATGGTCTCCTCCACGAGCTGCAGGGAATACCTGCTCCACAGACATCCTCTCCACAGGCTGCAGGGGAATCTCTGCTCCAGCACCTGGAGCACCTCCTCCCTTCCTTCTTCTCTGCTGTTGGTGTCATCAGGATTAAGTAGACACCATTGACCTTGCAGATGGGCTCAGCTGTGTCCTGTGGTGGGTCTGTTGCAGAACTGGCTGGAACCAGCTGTGTTCAGCAGGCGGCAAGCCCCTGGCCTCTTCTCACAGAGGCCATCCCTGCATACCCCCCGCTGCTATCACCTTGCCACAAGTTTGAACATGAGTTTCAAGACATGGGTCTTGTTTTGTTGATTTACAGAACAAAGCCAAGTTAAACTGTTGATCTTCAAGCAAAAATAACTAAGTCTCAATGAAAGACTGAAGGGCAAGAAAGGAGTTACACTGAAAGGAAGTCAAAACTAGTTTGGGGGAGAAATGACTTTGCCGTGGCTTACCTTGTGACTTTTCTGTTGCATTACCCAACTGCATTACTTTCCTATGTATTGAGCCTTTGTATGTAGAGAGAGACAACTACTACTTTGTGTCCCGATAAAGCTTGCAAGAGAGTTTGCATACAAATAAGTTCCTTTAGTTCAGCTTTCTTCTCTTCCAAATTCCCTATTATAGAAATAAAAACATGTTCTGACAAGTGTCCATTCTGCATGAGAAAATAGGTATAAAAATCGTAACATCGCCTGCAACCAGAAGCTCTTCTATTCCTGTCCTTCAGTGTCAAAATTTGACAAGAAGCAATGAGGGAAAATGGAATGTAACCCTTTTCCTTTCAAAAGGATCATTCACTCAATTCTCAATATGAATAAGAAAGGAAAACAGGGCATAAACTGAAAGGAACTGTGCTTCAGCTGCCTGCATCTTCACAGCTGTCTTGACCTAGTCTTCCTTCACTTAATTTTTTATACCAGTGATATTCCATCTATTTTAGCAGAAATATTTTTATTTACATTATTGTCAATGATCATAAAAACCCTATACATTTAAAATTTCAGAAGCCTTACTTACATAGCACAAAAGAAGTTGGTTGGAACTGAATAACTTGATAACTTTTTAAAAAAAATTATCAGTCATTCAGTCAAGGATTCAAGGAAGTTCTCCCTTTAGATGGGATTCTTCTAGACCCTGGATATGAGATTATAATTTTCTCATTAAGCTCATTATCTGCACACTCAAGTGAAAAACAGGGATGACCTCTACATTCCTAGTATCTTCTTTATGCACATTGCCATGGTGGCATCGGTACTAGCTCCTGTTCAGCAGTTTGTGAGATGCTACAATTGGAGTTGCCTGAACGCAATGAAGAAATTCTAGAATGAAAGAACAGGTCAATGAGACAGAATGATGCTGGAAAGGCTTTGATTTCTCTGAAAGTAAGCCAGGCAAATCTCAGTACAATCAAAACAGTTGGTTAACAGCAGAAATGTCATCTTAGGGAGTCTGTGTAATATATTTCTTACGGTAACCCTTACGTAGGTCAGAGACCTAAAGACTGCTGTAAGCAAACAGTGCTATGTTAATACTCCAACAACTACAGAGAGAGATCATCAGATAACAATAAGAAAAGTCAAAATATCACGTTAAGGAGGGGACCTAAAGGTGAAACAATTGAATCATTTAAAGGCCCAAGGACTGGCATCTACAGTTTTAATTTAGACTTTGTAAGGCAAAGTGAAATAGTTGAATATGGTAGCAGTTACATGGGTATTTCTCTGCAGTTTGGTGATTGATCACCAAACTTGCTTTCCTGAAGCCAAAGGACCTAAGTGCTTTTCTCTAGAACTAAGCTGATAAATATTATGTCTAACATACCTAAGGGCAGAAAAGGTCTTTTAAAAATGTCACTAGAACAAAGTGTATACTTAGAACTCATAATAGCAAAGAGAGGTTGAGCTGTTTTAGAAGTGCTGCAAGGGCAGTAAAAACAACCCACAAACAATCCACGTTACTTCATCTGTAGATGACAAACGAGGTTTTGAAATGTTACAAAATTTGGCATGAGATTTTTTACTTTGTCTCCTCATATAGAATTAAAAACAAACAAACAACTGAGAACTATTGAAATACAAAGGAAGAAACCATGTTAATATAAAATTGAACCACTCAAGATCAATAACAGGAGACAAAATCTCAGCAGCAGGAAATAAATAGGAGAAGCATTTATTAGACACCAAATTCTGATCTTTAACAGAGCGGAAAAAGTAGGCAGGTAATCAGTTTTATGAAACATGAAGTTTGCACAAATAACACAATGTGAAGCATGCCATAAATTATATAGCCCTCTTTTCTAAAACAGGATTTCCAAATTTTTGTTTTAATTGAATAAAATTGACTTTAATTTTTACATGTCAGTCCTTTTCTGTCCCGTATAACAAGTAAAAGTCCACATGCTCTATAAGCAGACAAAAATGTTGAACAGACCACAGATGTTTGCTTTCAGGATGAAAATCTATTTCTCAGTCAAACAAGTAAGAATTGCCTGGAAATAGTCTGCATGAGTATGTCCAGACCAGACCCCTTTTAGATATATTCTTTACATTATGTGTCAGACTTTTTTGCATCACTCACCATACTTAAGGGCTAATATCCAGGTTAAAATAGAAATGAATATGATTTTTAACTATTCAAGTCCCTAAAGTATAACATATCTCAAACTTTATCATTCTTTAAAATTAGCAGTCATGTAACTCTGAAAAGGGATTGTAGAACAAGTTGTATAACATTTTAAAATCACCATGCTGAAGGACTGCCAATCAACTAATTATAATTACATATTGTGCTTTTTAAAAAGAAACCCAAAATAGAACTCTGTCCTCATTCATACTCTAAAGTATGTCATTTTTTAAATCTGTAACTTCATGAATTTTGAACTGATGTACTGCCTTTTCTTCTATCTTGAATGTATAAGACCCAAGTTATATAAAGCAAAATAGAAAGACATGACATAAAATATACATTCTATTAATAATACATATTGTGCGCATGTGGATAGCCTTCCATGGTTCTCCCTACAAATAATCCTTGAATTCTCTTTAGTGCATACATTCAGTATAGGAAAGATAAACTTTTTCTACTAAGATGAGGAGGGAATATTTAAGTGTAAACAAATACCTTCGGAGGTTTTGAAAAATAACACAACAAACAGCCAGTCCTTACTATGTTTGTTTTTAAGCCATGGTCTCTTTCTGCATATGACACAGGAAAAAAACAACTTTGAGAGGGTAAATTGTAAACAGTATTAAAATCTCCAAAGAAAAATATCTTCCCAACAGGAAGAACGTCAGAGAAAAATAAGCACTTTTATCTTAGATTTAACCAGGTGGAAGTTACCAAAGATAATCCATAAATATTTGTCATTTTTGTCTCTCCAAAGAACTCCAGTGCAATTTACTAAAGACTAAAGGGCTAAACCTGCTTAAAAGTGCCACATCCCAAATGGAAAACTGTTGGGGTTTTTGCAGCTTTAATTGTCAGGAGATGATTAGGATGAGGCACAAGGAATAACAAGTTTTTTAAATATGCCACTGAGCTCCAAGGGTATCACAAAGAGAAAGTAATTGTCTTTAAACTGACCTTTGCCATTTATATTTTCAGTATTGCCAGATATATACAATGTATACATGAGCCACTGACCAGGTTTAGACATCCTGATAGTTATTTCCATTGTATTACTGAGGATACCACCATCCCCATCAAGTTGTATCTAGTTCTGGGAGTTGAGGCGTATTGGAACTAGTGTATTCCTTATGAACATTCAACAAGATGCCAAGTGTGCGAATTCATGTAACAGCCAGTTCCAATAAGTGTCTTTATCCAAACCACATTTACTTTACTTGTTATTAATATGTTATCCAGGCTGTAGAATAGAACTTTTCAAACACTTCATAATGTAGATGACAACTTTACAGAAGTGGTTGTTCCTCATATACTTCCCTATGTGGTCATATGTTTGAGTCATGGCCTAGCCATGGTGATACTGCTCAATTTAGGGTTAAATATGACACATTGTCCTTTAAGGAGGACCAGTACTTGATAGCTTCCGTATTCAGGCCTGATTACTTTGTATAAATTATGCATACCTTACTAATGACTATGCCTTTGAGGAGGGAACTAAAAACTGATAAAAAAGAAACATCCTGCCCCAGAAGGCTCAGAAGAAGGCTGGATGATTGCCAAAGAAGCCTGAACTAGGCGAAAGGGAAAGGCGACAGCGGGAGATCCTGACCGCCGACTCAATTCCAGGCTGGAAAAACTTGCTCCCCCACGACTGCAAGGAGCATGCGTGCTAATTTACATAGCAAGCGAGGCTAACATATATAACTGGCCAATAGTAGATAAGAGGGTGACTACTAACCAATGAATGTAAATTTAGGCGGGTTTTTACTAATCACGTAACAGAATAAATACATTGGTTTTCTTTGGTGTGGTGTGCCAGCTTTGTGGAGTTACCACCTGGCACCCAACTCTGCGCAGACATGAAATAAATAAATATCTCGGCTCTGTGTGTAAGATTGGCCCATTGCACATCGGGTATCGAACCCCGCTTGTGGAACAACACCTAGGTTACTGCATAGTCCAGGTCCTCTCCCTGTCATTGAAATGTAACATTTTCTAACTGTATTACTCAAAAGAGTGATTAGAGAATCACTTGGTTTCTCTCAAATTCCCAAATTAACACAGAGAAATAGTAACACAGGTTACCATGATGTTATGTCAGAACAGACTGTTAAAGCCCCTATTCAGGTGACTATCATACCTATCCAGAAGGGAGCTCTTCCCTCACAGAAACTGCTCAGAATCAGTAAGACTTCTCCTGCTTTGACTATCTCCAAAGGCTTCATCTAAGGTGAGAGGCCCAGATACTGTAAAGAACAAATGACTTTTCTATGTAAGTGGGCATCTGTAAGCATATTGGCCTGTACACTGGAGAACACACTATGATTTTTTTCTGGAGTTGTCCCTTCTGTGGAAAGCAGAAAAACCATGTGTCACTTATTATCCTAAATCATTAGGCTGCAGCAACAACTACAGGGTAACTCAGCTGCCACTCAACACATGAAAGGAGGGAAATTTTCTGCAATGTTCCTTAGTGCCTAGTCAAGTTAGTTGTGCTGGGCAGCATATTTGGACTCTGTGCAAAGAATATATGCTTTTACCCGAGGTGTAATTCATACTTTCTCAAAAACAGTTTGTAACACTTTAAACGACTGAGGGCTCTTACTCCTTATAATGTGTAACACCAAGAAAATAAAAAAGCATCTTCATGTGCTATTTGTCATCTCTGCATATGGAGGAAGAGAATGAACTTCAATGAATATTACTGAAATGAAGATTCATTGCCAGGTCTCTGACTTTCTGACTTCTACTCAGCACTTGACAGTAAAAGTCACTCTGGTTGGGGCGGTATCAACACGAACGGTAACTTGAGACCAACGTTATACAAAGGTCCTGACATTCAAATTCAGGCTTCATATCAGGATGACTTCACATCCACAGTTTTTGCCAGGAGGCTAGGAGGGGGAAAAAAGATACACTAATGAGCAGAAATTTCAGGGATATGAGAGTGGTATTTTCTGATACAATATCTGTGCTATCAAGAACAAATCCGTAAGTGTATGCCGTCTGTGACAATAAATGAAAGGTTAGCACAGACTTGTGTTTGTTACTTATTTCAGCAAAACATTATTTCAATAGAGCCCTTCCAGACTCTGTGAGTCAATCCTCTTTTTCTGTAGGACTTCCCCTCCCAGTTCTCAATTGCTGCCTGACCATGCAGGAAATCAAACTAAGAACGTTATCAATTTTGCAGGTCCCTGAGTCTGCAACGTTCATTTTATTGATGTCCTCCCACCCTTTATATCCCTTTTTGTGTTATGCTTTCTTTTTAGCAAAGGGAAAAATGACATCCAGAAATAAAATCAAGTATCTTGATTCTTCTTTCTCTTAGTTGTCTGTTATTGCCTTTTCATTATCCATCCATCATCAGCCATTACAGGTTATGTCTCCATACACCTTTCATCCATTTATTTTAGCATTTACTGTAGGAATAGTTTTTTACTCAGCCAATGATATTTTGGCATGTGACTAGCACATTATCTATGCAGCCTAGTATTCATTATTTGTATTTATGAACATCCCTACAGAACACCTGCCAGGAAATAGTAAATTCATAATATTCACAGGGTGCTATCAGCAATTAGTGAACTGGGATTTTTTTCCTAGGGTTGCAATGAAAAATGTCAAGTTGATTTAGGGAGCTTCACAGTTTTGTAGAACTTGTTCTGCTAGGCTACAGAGATTAAGAATAAATAAATGAGCATTGATTCTATAGGTAATACAGACTCAGTTGGTCTGACTGCTCTGTGTAACTTCAAACCATTAAAATATCAATACAAGGTACAAAGCTGTGGAGAATCACACCTCAGTTTTCAAAGGATGTGCACCCAAATGAATTAAAATTATAATAATTGTTGGTTAAATTTCTCCATGGGAACAAATATCATTACCTTCTTGTTAAGTTGAATACCTGCTTTTATGATATTTACCTTCTTTTATACTTATAAAACAATCACCATAATCTAAAGACTAATTTTCATAATTGCTTGGTTGATGGCTAATAGCAGAACTCTTTAAGATTTACTTTTTCTTTGTGTATATCAGAAATTGAAATGGATTTTGGATTTACACATTCAATTTCCCAAATAGATACCCACATATTTTATCAAGATTAATTACAAAATATCAGTAATTTCTCTACAGAAAACAAAACTGTCATTCTGTGGAACAAAAGGCTCTTTAAAGAATTCAGTAAAATTCTCACAATTCATGACTTCAAAAGGCAATGAAACACCTGATAGTGACTTCAGAAGGAATTTACAAAGAAATAATTGATCCCCTTGTCTTTAAGGGACATATATGTCATATTGGGATTTCTATTGGATATTTAACAGAAGTACACCACCACATTGTCACTTCCTCCTTTTATAGTTTGCAGTGCCTACTGTACCTGTTGCCTACTTGAGGATGTAGAAACATGAGAATGTTTCCTTAACAGAGTTTTCATTCATTTTCTCATTAATTTAAATATACATATAGTGCTTTTTCATCAATACCTACATTTAGAACAGTAATCCTTACTCTTTACAGTCACTAATTTTAGGCTTGAAAGCAAGCGCTAAATTCTGGAACAGGATTTTTTGTAGAGCAGAATACATTTCAGCTACTTCATGTTAAGGAAAATCAGAGGAAAATACGGTTTCCTAAAGATGGCTTCAAAGTTCTGGTTAGATTCTCATACTGGATGCAAGGTAACGTGCACTGCTTTTTTGGACCAGACTTACCAGGTATGTAATTTTCTCCTTTTTATATTCAAGCACTGTCATGTTTTAGTTATCCTTAAGTCAATTCATTGCACACAAAAAATCCACTGAAGTCCAAAATTTATTTTCATGTCAGCAATGTCAAGGCTAGATTGTGTATTTGAAAATGGCTCTGCCTGTTTAGCTTTTTTAGTTCAGTTTAGTTTAGCTTAGCTTAGTTAGGGCTGCTTCTTGAGCCAGGTGGTCCAAGTGATAAATTTTCTTTGATCTCACTAAAGAAAAATTAGGGCTCCCATTTCCCTAATATGTGCTAAACCATAAATCTGTGCATGTCTTGAATCAACTGGATTTACTGTGCATGGATAAACCACAGTTACAACACACAGGCAGCTGTTTGGAAGTATCCAAAGGGCCATTTCTCTGGATATACGGAAATCTCTGACAGGTGTCAAAGTCCTCAAATTCTGCCTAGACAAGATTCTCAAAAGAGAGTGTAGCTGGTAAAATGAAGATACATTGTACCTCAAAGAAGGAAAGTACATTCCAGGGAACTGATTTAGTTACTCTGTTCTGATGCATAAACTCTCTTGGTTTCAATGAAATTAAACCTTAATTTGATCAGCACATTGTCTAGATATACTATATATCTTCAGGATTGATTTAGTGATTTTTTTAAATCCATTATATTTCATGTTATTGTAACTATTTGAGAGAAGAGACAAGCTCTTTCAACTAGTTTATGAGACAAAGTTCAAACCTGTAGCAAACACATTTTACCGGCTACAACATGGATCCAACAGATTGGGTTTAGCAGTGCACTGAAAGATAAATACAGGCAATTCAAAAAGTTGTGAGGATTCAGGTCTCAAAGGGAATCCTCATGAAGGTATAATGAACTACATATGTGTGACCTGAGGCTAAAAGTATCATCTTTTCATACCCAAAGCAGAGAGCGAGATAAGAACTTGAGTGCAAGGAAAGAATGTGAATGCATCTACTGCAGATGCTCAAATTCTAGTCTACCTTACACTCTCAAAACAGTATTAAAAGTGGAACTACATGCAACAAAAACAATGGGCAAATTTGTCAGGGTGAATTTTCTTCCGTCAAGTTGCATAGAGAATAGCTGTTTAAGAAAATTAAAGAAAAACACACTAGGCCCACTGAAATTTATTTTTTTATGTCTAATCTCCCATATTATGATGATGTTCTACCGAGTGATTTCATAAGAACATGCCAAAATATTTTGGTTGGCACATCAGAGAACCAGTTATTCCTCCTGGTATATTAGGATTAGTAACGTCTCTAAAAGCTAAAATAAGATCTTGCATCTCAGATAACGTTATCAAAGACATGGATATTGCTGGGAGCTGTTTTCCACAGCAGATTTCACAGATCCAGGATTCAAATCAGAATTCAACCTGCAGAAACTTCAACTCCATATTGATAGCTGTTATGATATTATACACAAATAAATAACAATTATTATTACAATTTGTATCATTGTGGCCAGAAGGCCACAAAGTGCAGAACTGCACAAAAGTAATAAAGTTATGATTAGTTTTCTTTAGACTAAAAAGTTTGTGGAATAAATAGAATGGTACAAGGATCAAACATTGAAAAATCGGGAAGTAGTGATAGTAATGTTCTGAAAACAAAACAGAACAGAAAAAAAATGAAGAAGCACAAGGACTAGAGAGAAATTAAAAAGTGTGTGTATATTAAGATATGTACAGAAGGCATTGGATATAAGACTAAACAAGTACTGAGAAGTGTAATTGACTGAGAAGTCAGTTAATTGAACTTCTGTATACTTAATTTAAATAAACATTTTCTAATGAATCAGTAATATATTGAAAAAAAAATCAAAATTGAAAGTGAACTTAAAATACATTGTTTGCAGAATGGAGTCAGCTGGTTAAGCAGGAAACATACCATCCAAAATTCACTGTGTATACCTGCCATTTCATCCTTGTTTAAAGACCCACATGAATAATAGTTAGGCCAGGATGACTGCATCTTGTAACAGTTTCCTCTTAATTGCTGAATAATTTATGTGAAAGTATTGTAGCTGTCTTAATTAATCAAGAAGAATCCCCCTGTGAAATGCCTAATTCAAAGCAAGAGAAATTCCTATTCCAACATCTCGCTACAACCAAGTTAAACTTAAACATGCTTTTTTTTTCTTGACATCACACTGTGCTTGTAAAATGAGAATACTGTGTTATGAACAGTCCTGAACACTGCATTCTGAGTTTGGGGGTTTTTTTGAAGGTCTGTTATACACAGACAGCACAGGTTGTAGGCTAAAAAATGTTTAGAAACTACAGGACTAAAACCAGAAAACATTTCTTCCCCACCACACTCCTACAGAGATATTACAGAACTGCAGAAAGCAGACCAGAGCACTGGAAATTCCAGCAGACTCTTATAATCTTTCATCAGCTCACTGTTGGTTTATAGTGACATAAAGAAACATTAAAAAAACTAGGAAATACAGCTGTGTCTACACCAGTGTATTAAATTACCCCCTCAGTCTGTTCAGTGAGGGAGTCCAAGGCTGGAGCACTCACTCCATTGAATCAATACAGCAAGGCTTCAACAACATTTTAAGTCACATATATCTGATTTGTGACCAGCTTGAGGTACACTTGGACACACTTATTTTACCAGTCATATAATACACCCAGCAAAGACTCTTCTAGAATTTGACCTGCATCATGCATCTTGCATCATGAACACCTAATAAACCCACTTTTTTTGTTCTCTGCAGAAGACCTGCCTAACTCTTGCTATCATTCACAATAACGTCTAGCAAAAAAATAGTATACCAAGCACCTGAAAGAGAGGCCAGGATTTAAACTGAACCAAGACTATCAATCTCCCTTGCTCCTCACCAGACTTTTCAACACTCTTTGCTCATTGTCCTGTTGCCTTCTCGGCCCAACTCAGGATATTGTGGATATTGTGTGTAAAGAGACATCTTGAAGCTGCCTGGGGTCTCAAGTGGAAGTTCTATGAAAATAAATGTCTTCATCATACTAGAGAAGTCACTGATTTATCCATGCCTCTGACCAACAGCTTCTAGCCTTATGCAGTCAAAAGCCACAAATCCACACTCTCCTTCCAGAACAGTTTCCAAATCAAGACAGAAAATCTGTCAGTGAGACTTTATGCAGCACGGATCACCCTGTGAACACAATGATAACATGAGACACTTCCCCCTCAATGCAGCAGCAACAGATTTGGCAGATGTTTGTAGGAGAGAGAATCCTCAATATTTTTCCCCTACCACAGTAATAAAGATACCCACACACGGGAGAAAAAGAATTCTGGTCAATCAATAACTGCTATATTTTACCAATACTCATGTAACAACAAAGTTCATCTCAAGTTTTCAGTGGCAGTTATGAAGGACTTGAGATACATTTCACAGGAGGCCTGTATGCTACCTTCTGTCTACCTCTACCTTCTACCTACTTCTGCCTTCCACGTCTCCTAGGCTAATGCATCTGCCCTCTAGAAGTCCACACAAAAATAAAACAGAGCCCATCTTACAGCCACAACCTTCTCAGGAAACACACACTGCTCTTTAAAATTCTTATTTGCTTAACTCTGTTCTGTAGTAAAGATAATACTTCATGTGTGATTACTGAGTCTGAAGTTCCAAATGTGGTGAATGTGGTAAAAATCAAACAGTCTGTGTTCTTTGTGTCCCCTGTGTGAGGGGAGTGAGGTCTTGCTGGCATTTAGGTAGTGGCTTTTACCAGTGCAGCATCCTCAAGCAGGGAAGACATTACTAGAGAAATTATCTTCCTGTTCTTTCTTTTTCCTTTTCTTGTAGGGACTATGTTGGCCTGCCACACTTGTTTGTCATCACCTTTGTGTCGTTACCATATATGGAATATTTTACATACATTGGATATGCATTCCTCGTTCTCTCTATCATTCCCATAATAATCATCTTTCTCAGCTCCTAGAACTTTCTCTTGAAAACTTAATGGAGGCCTCACAATGGAGAACTCACAAATTAATTTTATGCAGTTTATCCACTCCAGCGCAGAGAAAAATCTTGAAGATTTCTCTATGAAAATTATTAACTTGATAAAGTGGAGTACTGCATGTGAAGAATGCTTAAAATATCAGAAAATGACTAGTGACATTAAGTGCTTTAGAGATCACTCACAGAGCATAGTCCAATTCAAGATCATTGAGTGAAGGCAGCCCATGAAAAACAATAAAATCAAATCACATTTCTTGAATTTCCCAGATGGGAAAAACATCCATTTGTCTTTTTCTATCAAAACATAGAGAGCGCTTTTAAATAAAATAGTACAGAAGAGGTGAATACATTGCTGTGTATCTGCAAAAGTAGATACTGGGATCAGAGGAAGAGACAATAAAAAGCTGTGCCCGAAGAAAAGATTAGGCTCTACAGGAAGTAAAAAGGCAGCATTTCCAAACATTAGAATAATTATATTCAACCCAAATAACTAATAATTATTAGAAATCTTGGTAGTGATCATTTGCTATCTGAAAACACTCCCCATCCCCGCTTCAGATTATATAAAGCATATTTGGTGCTTCTCACAAGAGGAGATCCAAGCAGGCGCTGCCCCAAAGAACTTAAAATTACCTGTATTGCTATCTGAAAGAAATCCAATACACCAAAAAATCTGAAACCTTTTTCAAGAGCCACTATGTTAGTAACTTACATACCTACATTCATTGAGCTAGGTCTCTGCTCTGTGAGATACAAAGGCTGTTTTTAACTAGCCCCCCTAAAAATACATTTTAAATGCCTTTGGGTACAGACTTTCTCACCCTCTAAACTAATCCTTTTACCTACACCTAATAAAATGAAACCTTGTTCTTTAACATGGCTTTTGTGTACTACCACCATACAATCTTAAATAGTATCCATTCACTCATTTTTATGTCAGTGTCACAGTAAGTGAAAGCCAAATCTTTAACTCATTTTAAGCTGCCTTCTTTAATTTCTGTGCACTTGTTTGCTGTCCTGCCTCAACTCTTTTTCTTCTCTCTTCACTTTCTTCTCAAAAAGCAAAGTAAAAGAGAAAACTGAGAACAGCTCTCTGTCAACCATATAATAAATATATTTTAGTAAGGGACATCAACTGAGAAAGTCTTTTAATGACTTAGCTGCCCCAAACAAGATTACGTTCTTATACGTTTATTTTGTTTGGGGTACCCAGCAATTCTAACGAGCGGATGGGAGTTGCCTTTCCTTGCTTAGCAGAAAATAAAAAGTATACTGACAACAAGCTCTCCCTCACCCATCAGCTAGCTCTTTTTGTCAGAGGGCTGGAAAGGGTTATACTAAAAGATAATATTTGTTACTTTTACTGAAATGAAGAAAAAAAAAGACCCAAAACCTTAACCAGTACCCAAAATAATTTCTCTCTTTTGGGGACAGGCCATCATGTATTTCACGACCATGATCACCGTCTACTGTGTTCTCATTCCTCTGAAGTTTCTCTTTCGTTATTCTCTTCTCTATTCTTGCTTAATATAAATGTGTAATCTTAGCTGTGGATTGCAAAAAATATAGCCTAAAAATATGACCCGTCATGGAGCTCACTCCCTTTTAAATAAATACTTGAAGTTTGAAGAAGTGTTTTATTACCTGAAAGGTTTACCGAAGTTCTTCTCTAGCAAATAAACAGATCTAACCAAACTCATGCTGAAACCAGTGGGACACAGTCTACATAAAAATACCTGCCTGTGAGGGTCAAATGGCTGTTTCCTAAACCAGGATATAATCTCATGTGTTCCTTCTTCCTTAACATACTCTTCAACCAGAGAAAAGTAATCATAAAGATTCAATTAAAGCCATTTCACCTACATCTTCAGCAAATACGAGCCAACAGGAAAGAGAGAGATGTTTAAAGTTTTTCCACAGAGTGCAGTATCATAAACATTTACTAACAGCTGACCACCATCCTTTAGTTCCTTTGTATAGCAAACCATAGGAAATATTCTATGCTGGGTTTAGTTACCATGGGACACCTGTGTTGTTAATGTCATGTATTTTGCAATTTCTTCTGAAGATGGAAGACCTACAGACTGTATTAGCTAAGGTAAAATGACCTAAGATTTACTGCCCTTTGATCTTCAGACTTCTTTGGTTTCAAGCAGAATTGCATCTTGATTAACCCCTGGTTGTTATTAAATATCTTCAGTCACTACTGACACAGCAAGAATTAAGGACAAGCTATACTTTGGGGAAAAAGAAAAAAAAAAAAAAAAAAAGACAACAATTTTCTAGGGAGAAATACACTTAGGGTTTCTTACTTGTCCTCAATTCTTACGGTCATAAATGGAAAGAAATTAGAATAGAATTTTCAGAACAATCAAGAACTTTAATACAAATCATGATTTGCCCTTCTCTTCAGGCCTCAGGTTTGTTGGTTGGTTTTCCTTTTTCTGGATATTTTTCATTACCTAGATATCAGATATGAAAGACTTTCTGCAGTTCTACTAAATACAGTGTTTTGTAATTACTCTACAGAGTCTAAAGTGCAAAATGGAGGATATATTTGTTTATTTATTGTTCTTTTTTTTTTTAGGATAATTTTATTTCTAAGTCCTATAGCTTCCTAGCTCTTTGATACCTAAATATGAAGTACTCCTATAATATCAACAATGAAAAACCAAAAGCTTAATTAAATGACATATTAACATTCAGGCCACAAAAGAATTAAAATCTGTGAACAGAAATTACATATTTTAATTATTTCCTTTCTAAAAATAAATATTTATTAAACAAACTTTGGTAATAAAAAAAAAAAAATCCACTGATTCTAAGCTCTGTTGTCTTTCTTCTTGTTGTTTTTCTCCTTTGCCACCTCTCTGTCTTCACAGCTCAAGGAACAGCTTGTGTATGGCAAGTTTTCCCTATGGCCTTGAAAGCCTCAGGCAAGAATGGGTTGTCCCAGTCTGCCCAGTTCTCTGTTCATTGTGCTCTGTGACTATTTGAATTTTGCATTGAAAATGTTTGTATTGAAAATGTTTTTCCCTCTGAACCAGTTATTTTAAAAACCTTGCTGTCTAGGTGACTTTGGGGGCATCTGATTTTGCTTCTTTTTATGACACACATTCTACTGCTGCTCCAGATATGCACTTTCTTACTAACCTGCGCAGTTTACTTCAACTTCTGGTAAGTTTACAGGCAAGACTAAAAATATGTGCTTAAGGCCTGAAATTAATAAATAAATAAGTTTTACTATACTAAAAAACCCAAGTGTTTTCTTGACTTTCATCTTGTGCAAACTTCAATAATTTATACAGTGCTGTTCTTCGTTCACATTCTCTTTCTCACTACTCAAGGAACAATTCTATTTAGACATACTGTTTAACTCAAGTTTTTAAATGGATGTTGATTCCTAGATGACAGTACTAATGGTTTAAAAAGAAAATTGTACATGGGAAATAGTTGGTTATTTTAGCAACTAATACACATACGCCATAACTTACAGTTGTGTAAGAAAGTTTTCTCAGCATACATTTGTTGGTTTGTGAGAGTCAGCTTCACCATTAGCAAAATGTCTGTACAACTGACTCCAGGGCCAGTACCACTTCTCCCTCTATACAGCATTTCCAGCTGAAGCCACAGTAGTCTGCAGGTAGGTATGTCACTTTTATCTCTTGTGCCATCTTCCTGAGTGGAAAGACGTGTCATTAGCAAATGAACATTTTTGTGGTATATTGTGAAGGGCCGTCCCAAATCATAGGCAGCTACATGATGGTCAAAATACTGTGGTCAATATCCACACCTCTCTTTTCTTAACTACATTTTTTTCTTCAGGGTAAAACTATGCTGTCATCTAGAAATCTCATAGTTCTTCTGGTTTTGTACCTCATCATCAGTATGAATCAGAACAGGTCACTGGAACACTCCTGTGTTTACCAGGCAACTGAATGATTTGCATAACTTAAATATCACAACAAGGACTATTTGGAGATATGATCAAGATTATTTGTGCAGACAATTATGCATTTTTCTGCATAAAAGTTGTCAGCTGGTACAGATACTTACTAGCCAGTTGCATATGACTGATAAATAGGCATCATGGGGTAACGTGGTTAAGTAGCCATACAGTAGCTGCAGAAATACCAGAGGAAGGCGGCCACCTTTCTGGAGTTATATGTTGATCTAGATTCAACCCAACATTGCAGAATCAAAATAAGAGCTACTTTGATCAGAAAAAAAACCCCCTGCAATCATCTTTTTTAGTACTAGGTTGCTTTTGGTTAAGGATGATAAATTGGGGTTTGTCAAACAGGTATACAAGGAGCGCAAGTACATCTTACTCCATCAGGCTGTGCATCTCAGCAGTATTTGAGAAATAGTCAAAAATCCAATTGCTTCTAATTCTTTTCATTTTGATGGGTTGATAGTACACATATTCTACTCCTGTCTTGCTCTTCTTGCAAAAAGACACTAACCTTTTGCTTCAGAATTTATTTCTATGGTTATGCAAACACTGGTAGATACATAGAGATGTTAAATTGATATTAATTACGATTGATCAGGAATGGAATTCAGTATACACAGTTTCACACAGGACTTTCCCAGAGAGGCACATAGGGCTATTATTCTATAACTGCCATATTCACATTAGTAGTGTTAAAAGGACAATAGTAATTCTGGGGACTGATTTAACTTACAAAGCTATGACCTGGTTAGATGAACACCAATGAGGAAAGATTCAAATACTGTCTAAGCTGACGTTCTGAGTGCCTGCTGAATGTGCATTTTCCAAAGAGATTATTGGCAATGCTGAATAGCTAAGCTTGATTTCCAGGGTAATATTTTTATTAATTTTAAAATAAACATTTTTATTTTATAAAATATATATGTTATTCATTATTAACTAAGCAAAAGAAAACTAGGTGAAGCCAGATTATCTATTGATTTTTCAATTCTAGACAAAATGTAAGGTTGTAAAAGCCATACAAAAAAATGTTGGACTGAGGAATACTTAAGCGATCATCTCATAGAAATGCATTGTATTTTCTGCAGTTTTCCATGTGGTTTAAACAGTCTAAATTTATACAAAATTGCTTTAAATTGGTTATGTTTTGCATGCTATTTTCCAATAAACAGTGTAAATTAAAAACACAGGAATAAGGCTGAACTGTTTAGTGAAAACAAAGAGAGAACAGTGTTTTTACAGTTAACTTTCAAAAAAGCAACAACAAAATGTAATTACAATATTAAGGAAGATGCAAGCTGATGTAGAGCTTGCATTGCTCAAAGATTTATAGATGTGTGATTCTGATTCTAGTTTTTCTCATCTTTGGGATTGAGCAGATAAAACTTCTGGCTATAATTTAGGGAAATAAAGCTCTACAAAAGTGGAACTCTTTAGTGAATGCAAAAATTGTGCAGTGATTTTGGCCTAAGTTCATCCTACCAATTTGAATGGAATCTTCTCTGAAGGTGTCCTACATATCCCGTTTAAACGCATAAGATAACATGGGATAAATCTTTGTTCCCTCTCTGGGCGGACTAAGCAGCTGATTGATGTGCTGATACATCTGCCTAACCTTCTTACACCTCCTTATCTTGAAGCATACATTTTTCCTTAGCATACAATCCCTCCAGTCCCTATTCTTTTGGCCAACAGCCTCTAAAGAGCAGAAAAACCCTGCAGCTATTTCTTTCTTTTGTGTTGTTTCATTTCCTAAAATAAGTCAGTCTTTAAGCAGATATGGACAGAAGGTTTAACACAGGTTATCTTGCAATTAATTGTATTCTAAAGCAGTCCCTGGAGTGTTTCTGGTACTTAAGTAAAATAGCTGTTTGATGAAAAGACTTCATTTCTACAAGCATTTTGAAGGTAAGAAATTAATTAGAAGAACTTAACTCAAAGCTTCTTTTACCTACATGCTACATCCTTAATGAATATAAAGCAGGAAAACATACTACACTACAAAGACTCTCATTTCCCTTTCATATAGACTCAATTTACACATTTGAGTGTTCACATGTATGAAATCGTAGTAAAAACATCTGGTGTCATTCAATGCTGCAGAAATATGTAAGTAAAAAGTAAGAATGAACACTTATCTATTCCTTTTCTTCTAGGAGAAGGAATTCTCCTAGATTCGAAGTGTACTATAGATTTCTCCAGCTTTCTGAATAAAAACCAATTGTTTCTGCACATAATTAAACAATACTCTTCCAGATAATAAAAAAATGTCTGTAACTCTTCCAAAGAGTAGAAAGTTGTGGAGAAACCTCACTTTGTCAAATTACTGGCACTGCAATTCTTCTGCCAAAGGCAAAAATACATATGGTAGTATTTTCTTAGCCCATAGAGTATTTTTTCCCACAGAGTATTTTTCCCCACGTTCACCCTGTTCGTTCTTTCTTTTTCACAAATTCCTAGAACCCAGTAAAAATCAGTCACTGTCCAACCAATGGTAACATTTTCAAAAATTATATGAAAATTATTCAGAAATTAATCAGAAAGGATATTTCTATTTTCAATAGAAATTTTCTGTTTTAAATAGAAATATTAGTCTTCTGTATCACAATCCAGCTTTTTTCATACAAGTTAATAAAAAGCAGGGTTTCTTCATTATCTAAATAGAGTAAAAATACAGTCAAACTTGGGTAGTCTCACTAAGCAATTGGAGCAGGCAAAAAAAAGGAAGGAAGAGATTTTGTCTTTTTTTTTTTTTTTTTTTTTTTTTTAAGTCAGTCTGCTCACTGCTTAGAATTGCATAATAGTCATGTCAATACAGTTAATCCCAGCTCCTGAGAAAAGGTATGTCTGGCCTTCCTTCAAACCTCAGAGAACAAGAATTGTCCCAATGGTTTAAAATGGGATTATTTGCTTAGGACCTGAGCCTCCACAGACTTTCACCTGCAACTTGTTAACCATATTCTCTGTTTCGCAATTGCTCTTTTTTTACCTGTTCCTACTAACTGTACTCAAGCAAATGTGCACTTTGTGTGAATAACAGCATGGAACTGGACTCTTTAAGAACTTTCCTCTTATGTATCAGATCCCAGTCATATGCATTTGCCAGTAAGAAATGTCGATTTGTTTCATACAAGTGATATACTTCAAATTAGCATCTTTCTAAGCTTACAATATTACTGTATGCTGAATAGTGAAGTACATTTATATTTTTTTCCTACTAGACTTCTCAAGAGAAATGCAGTATATACATTTATTTACATACAGTTTTGGTTTTCAATGTGTGATTACAGCTAAGTCTATGAACATGGACTCAGACAGACACAAAAGCACTCTCTGACAAAAAAAAAAAAAAAAAAAAAAAAAAAAAAAAAAAAAAAAAAAAAAAAAAGACAGACCCAAGTCATTATTTGAAGGGATCTGTGCAACAACTATTCATAATATCAGCTGCCTACTGGAGAAAAAGAAATACAGTGTCTAACATATCTCAATATTCCATTGCCATAATATTCAACATTTTTTTAATATTCTTTTTCTCTGTTCAGGTTTTGCTGTAACATAAATGAAATTCAACAAGATAACATTTCATTCTGGACAAAACATTAAATAACAGAGAAAAATATCAATTTTTATATTTTGGGGTACAACATATGTGTACCCATTAACTAGCTTTTTACTGCAGATATTATTATATATTCAATTTTCTTTATTTTTAACACTGTATATTCACTGTGTCTGCAGTTTCTCCTTATTCTTAAAACAAATGATACTCCAGTGCTGTAAAGATTTATGAAGCTATTTATGGCATCAGTGGAATACAATTTTTGTCAACATAGTCCCTGAACACCATGTATTGGGATACCATCTTATTTCCCGGAGTTTAAAAAGAGACATATTTATATCCAGCTAAAGATTCCATTATTAGTTCATTTCTTAGAAAAAAATAAGAAATGAACAATAAAACCTGAAGATTCACTGAAGGGGGATAACATGCTGCTGTTCACAGACCAAAGGCAAATTCAGACCACAGGTACTCATCTTATTTTTACATCACCAAATATAAAATAATCATGAGACACTTATATGACATAGTAACATAATAATCCAATATTAGGGGTAGAATGCTAAAATCCCCCTTTTAATGGTATTGTACCTTTTTTGCAATATTTATTCTAATTCTGAAAATACATGTTGCTATTGCTACACATGCTACCTTCCAGAGCTAGAAAACCACATGAAATACTGTGGACTTTTGTTTTCAGTTTGAATACCTGATATTCATTGATCTCCATAAAATTCATACATTGACAGATCTTGTAGCAAGTTATCTTCTCTTTTGATCTACAAATAACATCAGTGACTCAAAAACCAAAGCTATTGATTAAACACAAGCACCCAAAAAGGTTAAGTCAATTTAATATGTCAGATAATTAATCAGCCATATACATTTATACAGTACAAATCCACAGCACTTCCAACTAACTTTCAAAGTGCTACTCAGGGTTGAGAAAAAATTAACAAAGAAATTAATTCCTTCACTGTCCATACTAGCTAGGCCACATCTAGAAATAACAAAGAAATTCTGTCTCCACGTCTGTTACTATGGTAACAGTAAATTCCCTTCAAATATACAGAAACAGAGGACTGGAGGTGAACTCTAAAACCTTTTTTATCAAACATAAGAAACTTGTCACAGAAGTATTGTCTATTTTTAACTGACTCTGCCTTAAATACAATTTCGTGTTTTACTCCACTGTTCCTGTGGAAGGTGAATCAAGAAAGCCTGAGATGGACTCCTGACATTCTGAGATCAATTGTGCTCATTTGCTAGCATTCTCCTTTAAGTTAGGTAACTTAGCCTCCCATAAACTTAATTTTGTGAGTTATTTAGAGATCATAGTCTTATCTTTCTTCAGGAACATTTTCCATGGCTAAGACTATCCTAGTTTCCTCTTTTAAGGCTGGTTTTAGTTTACCGACCACACCACTTCCTTTTGTTTGCACTGCTTTTTCAGTTTCTGTCCATCTTTATTGAATACGGGTGACCATAATAGCCTATCTCTTTCCAAGTACATTCCTTATACTCTGGCATTCCTTTCCTACATCTCATTATTTCTTTTTTTGTATATATTCATGCCCTGGTTCATCTTAAGGTATGCACAAACTGCACCTTTTAAATTTCATCCCATTTCTACTATCCTGTCTTCAGGATAGTCCTTCTTGCTGTCTGCAGATTTCACCCTCACAATTCTCTTTTTCTTGATTACATTAGTAATTAAAAAGTGTAAAAGTCAGAATCAAAGTGTAACTTGAGAAACATCACTTCTAACTTTACTCTTGCCCATCAGCATAGTCTGTGTTACCTCCTCTTCCATCAGTTTCTTCACATCAGCCCATGATAATGGTCACCATTTCTAGTCTAACTATAACATCTCTCATGTGGAATCTTGTCAAATAACCTACTGGAATTTAGAAAGATTAGATATACTTTACCTACTTTTTCTAATAAAAGTAATAATTTCTCAAATAGATTCAGAAATAAAATCTACAATTCATAAAACATATTTTAATAATTCCCATTTTCTTTTTAAATCTATTTCTTGAGCTTTTCCTTCCTTCAAAATATGGTCAAAAACTTAGTCAGCAGTTTAGCATGGACTACCAGAGACTGTACATTTGGTAATGCCCTATCATTTGCTAGCACCCATATATATTAAAATTTTGTCCTTTTTTTCAGTACATAGAAAGAGAGATTACCTAAATCTTTACTATGAAATTACTGAAGTGTTTCAAATTTGTTTTCAATTTGTGGTAATTTTTGTTGTCAAACTTTCAGTACAAGTTATTATTCTGCTTTTGCCTTATGTCCTACCTTGTACTATGATCATCATTAACCTTACTGAACACTGAAGAAAGCATTTAGGTTTTAGGTCATCCCAGATTATATACTGTTTAGCTCCTCTTCTCTAGAAAACAGCTCACATCACCTTTTTTTTGTTTGTTTCTTTTCTTGGATGTTTTTAACTTTATATTTTATTATTATTATTTATGTATAAAGCTAAGAAAACTTTTTGTATTAATTTTCTTTGCAAGCTCTAATTCATCTTGACTTTGGACAACTTTCATTTTATCCTTATGCTTCCCCATTCCAGGAATGTTCTCATTCCAGCTGACCACCCCAAGCCAGTTCTCTTACTTTACCAAAGGTTGCCCTTTAAAATTGAGAGCATTAGTTCTCTTGTCTAATCTTCAGCTTAAATGTCAGTCCTCTGTGAATTTCCTGCCACTTCCAAAAGAGTCTAGAGTAAAATCCTGTCCTGCTGGTTCAACGACTGGTAAAGAAACCTGCCAGCCTGTTTTTTTTCATTGTTAGTAATAATTAGTAGAAATATATTACCAATTATTTTCTATGAGAAAATAATAATTTCTATAATTGGAATTCCTGGCAATTCTTTTCTCTGTTTTATAACACAAGCCTCTTACCACGTCCCTATATAATAGGAAGAATCTCAACCAAAATCGTGATACCACTGCAGTATGTCCTGCATAATCTATCTTCAAAACTGACTCCAAATCAAATGTCTCAACCAATGATGTCATTCATGCACTTTATACAGTGTACACTTCTAAAGTGAAGGAGTTCTTTTTGTTTAGACTGCTGTTTTAAACTATGCTGGTGCCATGTAAATGTGCATATTAATCCACAGCAGAATGCCCATTTTAATCTAGTCAAAGTTTGTGCAAAGGATTTACTTCAGTAGGTATCAAGCAAGATTGATACTTTTCACAAATATATCCAAAAATCTTTAGCAAGGTAAGCTGAACTCAGAGTAAAAAATTATTCTATTGCAGTGTCCCCACAGTTTGGCAAAACTTATTTTAATTCTGGGAATATTAATTAATGCTAATATTATATGAACAGCCTGATCTTTTTTTCTAACCCTTGCAATTGCCCATCAGCTTGTCCTGAGTATTATGAAACAGGAAGAAGGAATTAATTATTAATGTATTAATAAAATCTTAAAAGATACTTGAAAAAGAAAACATTTATTTTCAAATGCAACAATAAGTTTAAGTATTTACAAATAAATGTGTGATCTCTACCACATCAATAAACATTAAAACATGTATCTGCTATTCTGCACCTTCTCTGGAAGGAACCACTGGAACAATTTTAAATAACTTGCTTCCTATCTTTCCTTATCCTCATGAAATTTTTAATATCACTATGACAATATTGCACAGGCTTTTTACCAAGGAGAAATTCAAACAATGAACTTTGCAGTATTTCTTTTATTTGACCATACAGTTACAATAGAGAAGATAATGTTTTCCTCAAAATCATGCCACATTTTCAACTGTTGATCTCTGTTTCAACCAGGTTTTAGAAAAAGAAAGGAAGAATGAGGCAAAAATTAATTGCAACTTCTGGCAATTGGGATGGGAACAAAGATGTGGGAGAAGGCAAAGAACTCATTCAGTTACACAAAGTACAAGCTCCTAGAGGGAGTTTCATAATTGTAGAAATTCAACTAAGATAAGCAGAGCAGACTTTGAAATATCTGCTAATAAAATTACTTTCTCTGCTGGACTTTGATGGATATTGTACCGTCCTCACTAGCATTTTTGCAAAATATTGGAGGACAAAGGCAACTATTATGTTGCTGTTTAAGACAGCAGGACATCTATATATCTATTTTCACATGAGTTAGGTCTGTTCTTGCAGTCCCTGTATGACAATTAATAAAAATTAGTATATGTTCCAGAGACCGAAAAAATCAAAACACGTCTGCTTTGTCTCTCTGTAACAGAGTTATGGCAAGGAAGGGAAGTTATGTTAGTTTGCCAGTGACATCACTTTGATGCTTCCATTTTTAGGTTTAAGTATGTAATAATGTAAAGGAGCTTACAAAGTTCAATACCTCATCCTTTTCTTCTACATGGATTTTCTTACGGTTTGACACTTAAAATCACATCACTTTTAAAAATATAGAGTGGACATATGTATAAGAAAACACACACAAATGCATCCTTATTGACATGCACTACCCCAATGAATCACAGAAAAAACCCTCAGAAAAGTCAAATCAAAATAGTCACATCTAAAACAAACTACGGTCATTTTCTTTAAACCTGAGAACATAAATTTATTTTTTATCACTAATGCTAAAACCAGGATTTTAATTTGTTTATAAATAACTGCATTTTTATTTGTATTGAAAATTTTAAATGCCTATGTGTCAATTTGATAATAGCGCTGGACCTCAATGTAGCCTTTCTGGTCATTCAGCTTCTGCGGCACCTCTGGCACGCAGAGCATCTCCCTAGCAGGTGCACACACTATCCAGGCCCAAGAGACTAGATGTTCCAAGACTAGATGTTTTCAATCTAGCCTGACCCAAGAAGATAACTCAATTGAAATGAATGAGGAATCCACAATATTTCCAAAGGACTGTTAGGTTTAGCAACATATGTACTCAGCAGCATTTCTCATAAGTTTATGGTCTACAAAACAGAAGAGTGTAACTCTGGTTCTTTCTTATGGTATTCAGGCCAAGTCACAGATACATGAAAATGAGCATAACTAAAATCATACGGTGATAGCAAGCTATAAGAGTTACTGTTGCAGTGAAAATAATTTCAGTTCTTGTTTGATATACAGTCCAAGTGGAATTAACATTTTTAAGGGGTTAGAAAATATTTTTGACAATTTGGTAATGCCAGGGGATTTGTTACCCAAAACCAAGCAAAAGTTTGCAGCACTATCACCTCCCTGCAGCTACTTCTCTCAAAGTTAATATTCATATTCAACAACACTTTTTTGTTTGTTTGTTTTAGCAACAGCTGCTTTATAATGCATGAAATATTTCAGCATCAAACTTTTCTCATAATCTAGGAATGTGCGATTAAATTCTCTAAAAATGACCTGTATTTCATTTTCATGTAAGAAAACATAACAAGCCAGCAACAAAAAAAGTCCTAATCATTAGAGCATACCTTCTCATTAGAGCAAAGTTGATGCTTAAATCTTTTCATTGTAGCAGTTTATATTCTGTAAAAGTAAATACCATTTTCTATGTCCTTCATAAACATCAAATGCCATTTTGTTGTTATATTTATGATTGTTAAGGCAAAATCTCAACAGAAGATTCATTTGCCTCATACAGGAAGTTAATTTAGCTGACAGCAGATTTATTCCTTACTTATGAATGTAAGTAAAGAAATTTATATTGTGTTATATGTTGAGTGTTGTATAGATACAGCATGCTATAAACTACTTTTGCTGTTATTCTGCTAGTCACCTCAATGAAATCACTCAGTCTCACATACATCTATTATTTAACTAGTTCTGAGATCCTTTCCCAGAAGAGGTAACCCTGGGGTTTTGTTTGTTTGTTTTTCCAGAGAAAGGAGTTTTTTAACTTACCGTCAGTATTATTTTGTATTCATATTTTACTACATACCTGGAATGAAATACATGCTTTCCTAAAACAATTTGCAGAATAT
>JANHGO010002570.1:0-29563 GCA_024606505.1 Aquila spilogaster
GTAGAGGTGTTCAGTTCCTTACCTAAGGAATATGCCCACTCCAGAACCACAAGTGTATGTATGTGCAGTACAATGACCCGCGGCGCTGCCGCATCCCAGCGCCTCGGTGCCCGCCCTCCCGCGGACGGATGGCGCTCGTAGCGCCCCCGGGCAAGGTTCGGGGCCGCCCGCGTCCGCCCTGCTCGCTGCCAGCTCCCCACTCGCCGTGCGCTGCCAGCGCTCACCCACGCGCACACGCCGTCCCCATCCCCTCGTGCTCAGTGCGGCGCCGAGGCTCTCACCGTGTTCCCTGCAGCCCCGCATCACCCACACGGCCTCCGAGCTGCCGGGCTGCAGCCCCGACCCCCGCGGGGCTGCCGGGAGCGCGGCCAAGCGCGGCTCGCGGGACGCAGGCAGCTCCGAGCAGGGTGTCATCCACCTGTAAGACGCGGTGGGGAACGGCCTCGGCCTCTCCCGCTGGGCCTTTGCTAAGAGCCCGGTGCGTGGGGAGAGCGGCCCCGAGCGACCTCCGAAGCGCATTCAGGGCTATAAAAGGAAGCCGGGTCCCCGGCGAGGCGCCTCTGCCACAAAAGCACCCGGCGGATGAGGGGGCTGCGAGCTGAGCTGCGAAATAGCTGCCAGGCAGCGGGAGAGGAGCCTGCAGCACCGAGCAAAGTACGAGCTGCACATATGCTCTCTGCTTTCTGCACAGCTCCGTGAAACTGTGCCATCTATTTTGAACAGCGCAGAGAGGGACTTTTATCTGTGCTCTGGCACCGGCACACGGCTGACGTACACCGGCCGATCCCAAAATCTGAGCGATGGAGAGGGACTGGGGCCAGCTGCAGTGCCATAGGCCTTCCAGAGGTGATGATGGGCCGGCGTCTTCCCCTTCCCTCAGCAAAGGACACAGTGGGGCTTGGGGATGCCTGCACGCGTGCACTGGAAACAGCCTGTGGGCTACAAGCAGAACAAAAACATTGGGCTGGGACGTGGCGTCAAGATGGAATTGCCAGGGTGGAGAGGCCCTCGAGGCTCTGGGATGGCATGTCCCCTCCTGCCCTGGGGCAAGGACAGGCCTGGAGCTGGGGAGGAGCTCATACCGCCTGCGCGTGGGATGATGCAAGGAGCAAAGGCTGGTCCTCATCACAGCCTTGACCCCTCCATGTTGACCCCTCCATGAAAGCAGCACGCTGATGTGTGCAGCACCAATTCCTCCTCTGCAGCAGCAGGTGATGGCAGGAGCCACCAGGATCTGCTCCCAGTGGTTCACAATCCCTGCTCTCAGATCCAGAACTGTCACTTCCCTCAACACAGGGCTCCTATCCGGAGGTGCCACATCCCCATGAGATGGGAACCACTTGGCTTCCCGGGATGGTGACAGCTTCCATCTGCTGGCACCTGGCAAAGCAAGTGCTCCAGAAGGCAGAAGGACAAGGACAGAAGGGGCTGGGAAGCACAGCAGAAGGAGTGCCAGCCCAGTGCAGCGCTTGGCTGGGAGGCTCTGTCCTGCTCCAGGAGACAGCAGCACCAGAAATGTGTGCCAGAGCCCCAGAGCAGCCCCACACATGACACCACCTGTGTGCCAGCACGAGCTTGGAGCAGCGTGGCAGCAATTCACCTGGCAGCACAAGCAGGGGCCGGGCCAAGGTACAGGAGGAGCCTGGAGCTGGCAGGGGGCAGAGGGACCTTCCTGGCATCCCCACTCCTGAATCCACACTGCAGTGCCCCGGGTGCCTTCCCAGCAGCCAGGCAGCAATGTTCCCCTCCGCTCCCTACCTCCTGCCCCAGGACACTCTCCCAGCAAACAGTGGCAGTGCATCCGCTGCCTCCCACGGGCTGCTCCTGCCTCTGTTCCCTGTGGCTGCCTGCAGCAGGTCCCCAAGCCACTGCAAGCAGATGCCCTGATAGTTCTTTATTGTCCTCTGAACTGGGTGTCAGCTCAGCCATACCCAGCACAGGAAAAACACCTCCTGCATCCGCCCTGGGAGGCAGCAGCAACACTCACAGCGATGCCTTGGAGTCCTGCTCTTGGCCTCTTCTGCTGGTCCCAGCAAATTCAAGCACTCAGCCCTTTCTGCTCCTCTGAGTCCTGCCAGCAGCACCGTGCTGGTGTGCTGCAAAACTCTGCCTTGCTCCAAGCAGCTTGGCGCAGCCCCGGCGCCTTGGCATGAGCACAGTGCATGCTGCCACATGGGACATAGCTCAGCCAAACGTGCACCACGGTGTCTCATTCATGTCGCAGTCCAACAAGATGTTAAGGACAGTGCAGGGGGCTCCTGCCACACTCAGAGCAGTCCGTGACTCGATCCGGTACCTCACATTGTTCAGACCTCCCTCCCGATCCACTTTAAACTGTTCCTGAAGAGGAGAAAGAGCATTCAGAGCAAAGCATCCAGTGCTGGGACAGAGAGCACAGTGGACAGCGGAGGGCTTGAAGCATGCAGCAATCACAGCCCGCATCTCTCACAGCTCACCTGCTTCTGTGCAGCAATGCGCTTCTGGTCTCTCTTCCTCCAGGCTGGGTCATGCAGGTGCTGGAACGTCTCATACCCAGTTGTGATTCCAGAGGGACGGTGAACCTGGGAGAAGAAAAACACTTCCATACAGCTCCTGAAAGCCTGTCCGCATGTGGGAGGGCCGCCTGCCCCTCGTGCCAGCCCTGATGGCTGCAGAAGGGGACAGGCAGGGAGATGAGAAGAAGGGCAGCTTCAGCCAAGGAGGCCCCCGAGCACACTCACCTGGAGACCAGCTCCTTTGATGCGTCGATAAAACTCGTCGTCCTCCCGTCCCCAGCCCCAGAAGCGGTTGGACATGCCATTGCACTGCAACGAGAGCGGCACCACACTGCTCTCCTGCAGCAGCCAAACGTCACCACCACCCCCAGCCCTGAGCATGGCTGCAGCCTTCACAGCTCCGACCACCAATTCCTCTCCCCCCTTGTGAAGCATGAAGCACAACACACGTGCCAAGATTTTGTCGTACACCCCACCTCAAAGCAACGGGGGCTCAGCTCACCATCTCATAATGCTGCTTGGTGAGCAGCAGGATCCCTCCCACGTAGGTTTTGTAGTGGTACAGCGGGTGCAGCTCCGGGGACGCCACATGGAAGGGCCCGGCCTCGGGGAAGCCATAGTCCAGCTGCTCGTTGAGGGGCAGCAGGTCGACGTCGTGCATGGCGATGTAGTCCGTGTCGTTGCCGCTCTCCAGGAAGCCCACGTTGATCAGCGACGCTCTGTTAAACCTGCAATGGAACCGGGTACATGCCACCACCCTCTGCATGCGCACCGCGTGGCACCCCCTGGCTTTGCTGCTCCTGTACCTGAAGTGGTCCACCTGGTTGAGCACCAGGATGTGGTGGCGGATCCTCTTCTTGCTGAGGAAGCGGTGCATGTACGGCACGAAGGCCAGCAGCTCCTCGAAGCGCTCGCGGAAGGGCACGAGCAGGGCCAGGCGGTGCGGCCCCCACGAAGGGTCGTCGGCCGGCGGGGCGGGGGGCTCGGGCGGGCAGGGCGGCCGGGGGACCCCACGCCCGGGGGGGACCGCTTCGCCCGAGCAGCTGAGCTGCAGCCAAAGCAGCGAGGCGAAGCCCAGCAGCAGCGCGAGGAAGAAGAGCTGGAAGATGGAGAACTTGCCGGCCAGGAGACCCAGGAGCTGCGGGGAGCTGGGGCACAGCGGGCGGTCAGAGGGGCTCCTTCCCGTCCCCCTTCCCCCCAAAAAACTATTTTGGGGGTCTCAGTAATTCACTTATTAATACCATACATTGAACTCTATAAATTCTCATATAAGAAAAAAGTCTTTTTCATATAGGTTATGATGCACTGGCGACCTATTTAAATCTCTCGAAGTAACGCTTTGCAGCTGTATAGCACCTTTCATCACGGGGCTGCAAAGCATCCTACAGAATTTAGCCTCATCGCGCCCAAACGAGGTAGGAAAGTCTGGCCAATTGACAGAGGGGTGCAACCGAGGTACAGAGGGGCAATGGAGCACACGCGAGGTGTCACCCATACAACAGCAGCGAGCGCACACCGGGCCCTGTGCTGCAGGGGTGGAGGGCAGGAGCAGTCCTACCCCCCCCCCTTTCCCAGAGGGAGGAGCCCCTGCAGCTCTAAGAGGCCTTTCCCGAGCGATCTGGCTTGTTGCCTTACAAATAAATAGGGAGTGAAGAGGTGAGAGGCCCCCACCTCCCGCTGGTGCTGAGCCCCACAGTGAGAGGAGCTGCACTGCAGCGGTGCCCATGAGCTCAGGCTGTGTGAGCAGTGGGACTGCAGTGCTGCTGCTCACACCGGTGCACGTGGGAGGCATTGGGGGATTCGGAGTTTGATGCTTTGTTCAGCTCGAGCTTCCTGCCATAGGTCCCCTCCTTCCCTCCAAGCAAGCAATAACCCACACTACTCCTGGCTTTTCTTTAATGCAGCCCAAATCGCTGCTGAAAAAGCACCAGCTCAGCGACCGTTCCTGTCTGGCAGCACTTGAAGCACTGGGGGTAGAAGCTCCATCATCCAAACACCGTCACCTTCTCGACTGCAGCAGCTGCTGAGGACTGATAACACAGCAGAAGTTTTTTTGCACATGTTGCTGTTTGCCACAGGACAGAGGAGCTGTATGTACAGGAACACGTGTAAGCTCAGGTTCTCACTCTGTTTGTCTCAGCTGTGGTCTGTGCTCACGTTCACCGCTTCCTCCCAACTTCTGTACTGCTCAAAGGACTGGAAGGCGCTCCGTTACCAAACCCGAAGGTTTTACAGCAGTAAAAAGCCTAAGCCCGGCACTACAGCTTCGCTGCTGTGTGAGCACATCCACAGGAAACGTGCAGGGCCTTCACTGCCCTTTCACTACCCTTGGCTGGAGACCACAGCCAGAGAAACCCAGAGCCTCCCTTCAGATCCGCTGTTAATCAAGTTGGCAGAGCAACTCCTATGATAACAGAGCTGCTTTCTGCACCTAACTGCGACACTGAGTGCCCCCAGGTTCCTCTGTCAGCCAACGGATGCTGCACTGAGCACCAACGCAAACAAACACTGCCAGGAAAGCGGCCGCGCTGCAGAGAGCACATAACGCTCTGCACGACCCCCAGACCTGCAGCTCCCTACAGCAACACCCTCCGAAATGAGTAACCCCCAACCGACAGCCACAGCGTCACCTCTGTGTGCCGCGTCACAGCCGGACACGGTGTGTCCGCAGGGGAAGGCACACGGGTGGAGGAGGACATCCCAGCAGCAGGAAGCATCGCATTCTGCGCACCCTTCTCTCTCCACTCTGAGACCAACACAAGATTCTTCTCCTTATAAGAATACACCAATTAACAAGCAGCGTTGCGTGGCTAGCAGATTCAGCTACTGCTTATTGCAAACAACTTTAAGTGTTCAGAACTTCAGTCCTCCAAGGCCATGAATGCGTCATGCGGGTGGCTGTGAGCTCGAGGCGGCTCCAGCACCGCACCCAGGAGGGATCTCACTCCAGAAATGAAACTGAAACCACTCGTTCTGATCCTCGCACCGCCCAAAGACACTGCGTCCAACCCTGTCTGCCTCAGAGCCATGAAATAAAAGGAGTGAGTGAGTACCATGGTGAACAACTCTGCCTTCAGCCTGCCACGCTCCTAGGGCTTCACCTCTCCTTGCTGAGAGAACACGAGGGGCAAATCCCTTCCATTCCAAGTACCTGGAAAAAAAAAAATCAACACACGTGGAAGTGTTCACAAAAAAGTGAAGGTCTTCAGAGTAAGCGAAATGAATGCGTTACTCATAATATACAATTAGCCTCTTTATTCTGTGGGAACGCATCCACCCATCCAGGGGCAGCTCCCACCACTCAGAACAGCTGTGCAGTGCTGTCCACCTCTGCTCGTTCCCAGGGAAAGCGGAGCACAGAGGCAGCCTGACACGGCTGACACAGCCCTGAGCTGCTGCACTCACACATGGGGTGCCCAGGAAACATGCAGCTCCTGGCTCCTTCCCTTCTCCTAACACTGAGGCTCGGACACACCTCCATGGAACCAGTGCGGCTCAGGCTTCTTTCCACCCCCCTACAGACCCAGCCACTGCATCGAGTTATTTCTTCCTCCCTGAAACATTCTATCAGACATCCCAGTACAAAACGCCGTGCCTGCTATTAAACCGTTTTAATGTCACTGCGGGGAGGGACAGGTCAGTGTTCACAGAACATGAAATCAACCCCCACTGAGCCTCCAAGCGCTGCCAGGGCGGCTTCCTGCAAGGGTACGTAAGTCCTACAGCCAAAGGATCGTCCCCCAGGAGCATCAGGCCACAGCAGGGACAGAGCAGCACCTCTGAGCAGAACACACAGACACGGGTGGGCTTTGATCAGACACAACCAGGGGCAGGTTTACTTTTCACATAGTTTTTCTGTATTAAAAAATACATCGGTGAAATCTGTTACAGGCAGGGACAGGACTACCGAGTACACAATGCCAACAGACTACTTTCTGATTTTATTTTTGTTAAATTACTTTCTGTTACTGCTAAAAAAAAATAATTAAAAAAACAAAACAAAACCACAAACAAACGAAAACAAACGAAAAAGAAAATATCATTCAAGGCTGTTGATTTTCACCTCTTGAAATTGTAGTGACAAGATCAAATATCAGACCCCTGTTACAGAAGGCGGACAGCTGACCAGAACTAGGTAAAAACCGTACAGTTCTCTTCTTTAAAAATAGTTTGGGTTTCCAATGAGCCTGCGGTTGCTACTCATCAGAAACACGCATCTATCGCATGAGGAAACGGACACACAGACGGCATCTGATAAAGTCCTGTCCTCTAAACACAACGTGGGAGCTCTTCTCTTCAAAAAGATGCAGTGACAGCCAAAGCCTTGAGAAAGTCTCTTTCACTTTCCAACATTGTGCCTACATCTCTTTGGGTGGGGTGGGAAAGACGCCCATGGTGGCTTCCTACCACAGTTCTGTTGTCAGAAGTAATACTGCATCCTTTGTACAACACTGCACGCACCGCAAAGGTGGAAAGAGAAAGAGTGCACGTATCTTTTGTTTGAAATGACAAGGCCCCCCGGATTTGCCTTCCAAAATAACCAAAACCACAGGAGTAGGGGAAAGAGGAGAAAGGAAAGCTGCCTCAAGGGAAAAAAAAATTCCACGCGCCTCAGTATTCGCTAGGTTATAATCGACAGACTGCAGAGCTACTGGGCTAGAAAAGGGATTTTCTGCACATACCCCAGGACAGTCCCCCTCCCGTACAGAACCCAAAAGTGTTTGTCCCGCAGCATGATCGCTCTGAAGTTTGACCTACAGCACTCCTCCACGGCGCAGGGCCGAGCAGCCGGGGTGAGCAGCTGGCCTGGGCTGAGAGCTGGGCTCTGCACTGTGTGACCCACAGCAGCTTCCCCGCAGCTGTGCCCGCGGCCTCCGCCTCCCTAACATTTGATCCCGGTTGTAAAAAATTATTATAAAAGCATATTGGTATTTATAACGGAAGTTGTCTGGTTGTTTTGATACCACCATTTTCCCTCCTGTCCTCGTGAAGACCTCCAAGATCTCCACGTGTTCTTTGGCAGCAAGGACTGCCAGCCAGCAGGCTGAGAGGTCACGTGAGCCACAGCCTAGCTCTCCATGCCTGATATCGTTATGGTTGATGTTCCACGACCATTTTCCTTAAAAAAATCTCAATTTTTTTTTTTTTTAAACCCTAAACAGATAAAGGATTTCTGCACCACTCAATCAGGTTAGTTCAACTTGAATTTGTTCAAAGGGTTTATCGCTGCCTGCCACAGGACGTTGTTTCTTGCAGCTTACGTAGCTTGTCTCCTTCCAGTTCCAGTTTGTACATCCGCTGTGGTTCCAAATATGCCTGTAGGTGACACGATCTTGGCTTATTTAATACACATTTTCCAAACGCTGGACGTATTCACAGTTTGGTGCTTCTGACGTATTCAAAGGAAAATGCCCCACTTCAGTTAGTCTGATAACTCAATATCAGAGTCTTCTGATTTGACTTTGGCAAGTTCTTCGTGTACCTCCCTCACCATAAGAATGCGAGTTAACATGATGTCCAAAGTTCCTGGGTCTATTGGCAATGTGGAATACCACATGGGGCTGTTAGGTACACAGGAACGCTCAGGCTGAAGGTAAAACACATCACTTCTCTGCTTCACGCTTTCAGAACTGCCAGTGTAAAAAAACACAAAGAACACGTTACAGAAGGCAGCTTTAAAAGTCTTACTCATAAAAAAGCGATAGAGAAACTACAAAGAAAATGGAAGTTACACTGAGGTTACAACACTGTGATTTAAACAGTGTAATTACAATCTTTTTATTAGTGAATCGGTTTTCCCTCTTCAGCTTAGTGAACACTTCTTTCCAGGTCACTTGGCACTAGTTGCTTACAAAGAAACAAAGAAAAATCTGTGACTTCTTTTTTTACAGATACAGTTCTTCAGTTGTGTCATCATCCATACTGGTCTCCATTACTGGAGTCTTTATGTGATTGAGAGGTGGATCTGACATTCAGTCTCTGAACAAAACATTGCACTATTCCACAACTGCTGTGCACTTTGGGCCAATGAATGTTCAAGGACCAGCAAAACTAAACCCCAGCTTGCTTCTCCTGCTGCAGAACGGTGGGCCCATCTGCTGTCAGACTGACCATCAGACTCTGAGGAAGATTTCTGTGCTGGAAGGAAGAGACAAAGTCCTCCATAGCAAGAATCCCTCCTGCGTGGCCTTGGAGTATTCCCATTAAAACAAACAGCAAAGTGAATTCCTACTGCAGCTTGTATCACTGCAGGGGCTCTGCAGGAGCTGATATACCTTGAGGAGCATAAAAATGTTTTCTCAGCCCAAGGACAGCTAACATCTTCTAATGATATGCAAAGGAATACAAGGAAGATAAGGAGACAAAAGAGTCGGGGCAGCTGCTAGGCACGCCTTTGCTTAAGTACTGGGACTATTTGCAGGAAGCTCACTAGGTGCATTTTTGAGGGTGATTTATTTGAGTTTTAGCTGACACTAATGAGATCCTGTTTCATTCCGCTTGTGTATTTTCTCTGAAGAACATCATGCCCCACCTGCTCACAGATCTACCCAAAGCTGATACCAAACAAAGGGAAAGACGAAATGATTTGTATCTGTGTCCTTGCTTTACAGTCTCTAACTCCTAAATAAAAATTAATCTCACATCTCAGCAAGCAAAATCCATCATCACTTTTACCTCAATCACACTTTTCCTACCTTCCTTCACAAAGAACACAATGTCTGAGGAGAGTCCCTGCCTCAAATCCTGTTCTAATCTATGTGCAGATTAAAAATTAAGTTCTATCACTTACCATTTTGACAAGTAAAATTCATAAAGTCGGACTGGACATCTCAGGGGATTATCTGCATTTTCAGCCATTTCCACTGCTGTTGAAATCTCCCCATCTTCACCGCGTTTCCTTTTGCCTACAGACAGTTTATCTGGATACACAAAAATGGTATCACTCGAGTTCAGCGAAGAGCAGCACGTGAAGAGTTACACAGAATCCTGCAGCCTAGCTGCAGTCTGACTGGGCTCTGCAACACCTTGAAACATGCTACTTGGTGATTATCTGGTTCAAACAGAATTTTTCTTCAAATCACCCCAGAGTAAAAGAATTTGAAGTGCAGAGTAACAGCAGAAACCACACTACCCATTGCTCTGCTTACTCTGTTTTTCTCCCCTGCCCTTTTCAAATAAGGAGTAGACAATAAAAGCAGGATTGCAGAAATTCAGGTGATCGTAAAGCACTCACTTACCTGATTCTACCTCTTGTTTTTGAAAGGGTGGGAAAAAACGTAAATATGTCGTCTTAGTATTATACTTCAGAGTTCGGGTCCGTCTCATAACATGGGCAAAGGACAGTTTCAGGTGCTCACTGACATTCTTTAGTTGAAAGTATTTGGTGTTGAAGAATAGCAGTGTGTTCAGTAAAACTATGGGGGAATATGCACCCAGCTGTTTACATTCCCACAAGTGTTCCTCTTCTATTCTTGAGAACATATAACCTACAAACAATGTGCAGAGAAAGAAAAAGTGTTACCCGTGCAATTTTAGGACAGTTTTTCATACTCAGTTACAAAGGAATGTAATGGCTTTTAAAGGCTGCTGGCAATCTAGGAGATCTTCCCCATGTTCCCAAAGCAATGAAACCCCCATACATGAGCAGAGTAGGACGTAGAAATGAGTAAAACTACACTGGCAGATTCTGTCAGAGATACACGTAAGTCCTCTTTCAGCTAACCTTGTACATGAATGAAATGCATATTAGAACAAAGTCAGATCTATCATAGCTAACTAATATCAAACCAAGAGCACTGCATGCAAGAACATGGAGTGTGGAAAACCAAGCTGTGGAACAGCACCATCTTCCAACACCTGAAGAATGGACAAAGGTATTTGAAGGACGATTGCAGACATCAGCAGAATCTCACTAAGTTTTAATTGTACTGTATTAAACCAGAGTCAGCCAACTGCAAAAACATCCAGCTCCTGAGACATGGAACATGAGTGCGAAACACCCCATCTCTATATACAAATAGCCCATTTTTATCATCCTAAGTAAGTTAGGAAGGAGAAATTGAGGCTGGTGAGAGATTTGTTCTGAAAGAAAATCAGAAAATAGGTACACAGCTACCTATAAGTAATTGGGTTATTTCTGTACTAACAAAGTTCAGTTTCTAAACAAAAAACCAGATTCAGATCCATGTATGGAGTTGTCAATATCATTCAAGTTCTGGTGGTAATCTGAAAAAGGATCCTGCATACTAATATTGCCAGTGACCACCGCTGTAAACTGCATGAACATCCTCTAAGAACAACTAAAAATATCTGCAGAACTTGGGAACTCTTAATGTGGGAGTGACTGAGGTGAGAAGAACTTGGAATCAAGGAGTTGAGACAAGACTCCAATGATTTCCTCATATGACCCTCTGATTTATCAGAAGTATTCCCAGCACTGATATGGAAATACTTTTGCAACTCTACTTGGAGTAACTCATTTCAAATACTACACACAGTTCTGGCTGCCTGTACTCAGAAAGATTAGCTCCAACCTGAGAACTAGCACACTGACTATAGGAATGGGAAGCTCTTTAAAGGAGCTGAGAGACTGATCAAATGAGGGAAAGGTATCTTTAACTGTAACCCATAACTGGTAGAGACAGACACAATCCGTAATTCTAGTCTACCACAAACAACTGCATGGTGGAAAAAGAGGAGACTCATGTGAATGTCTCAGATCACATCCTTCTTCATGGCATTGAAAAAAATATTCATAATAAGGCTTTGTCATGCAGCTACACAAAATAAAATAATTGTCCTACCATTTGGAAGAATTGTAGGTTCCCAGATTTTCAAAAGTTTTGTAAGTTCAATCATAAACCTGGAATAGGGCTCGGTAAAAATGTTATCTATTCTACCATTCTCAAACAGGTACTACGAGAGAAAAAAAGGAAGACATATAATTTATGAATACATAACATTGCAGAGATACAGGACATCAGATTCTTTACCCTTCCTACGTCTGAGTGTCTTACAGTCCAAAATGCTTTGCTGAAATCTTCAGTAAGATATCACATCAGATTTTCTGCACGGACTGCGACTTCCTTGGTACAAAATGAGAGATCTAGGCCAGAATTATTTTATTATTCCAAGCTCTAGAGCTCTTATCTGAAAAAGATCACCATCCTCCAGGTATTAAAATATATGAAATAAAGACTGTGCTCATTCAGTAGCTCTGTCAGGTATTCTCTTCCATGTAAACTCACGTATTGGAAGAGTACCGTGCAGCTATTTTAGACCTACAACATTCAATCATAAATCAAATTCTTCTGAGGAGCCTCAGGTTTCTACAATTCTTTCCTGTATGTGAAAAGGGTAAATACGGTACCAAACCTAAAGATTTGTGTCTAGATAGGAACCACCAAGCCCTCCACGCCACATTCCTCCCAAGTACAGAAGAGGTTTGTTTACTCCGATCAAAAAGCAAATTAGTAGAATAAGAGATGAAGACACACTAAGAACAAAGCACAAAAAGATACATTCCCACCTCTACAAAAAACGAGCAGGTACGTGAGACTATGGATGTAAGGCCTAAAAGGCCACAAGAAGTTTGTATGTTCTCAGCAATATTCTGGCTCACCTGCTGAATTCCAAGGCACAAGTATAAGATGCTGTCAGGATCATATTTTTCTCCATTCGGTCTCCGCACCTCTTGAATAAACTGGCACAATCCAAAACTCAGCTCAGCAAAAGTGCACGAGAGAATGTCCTCCTTGAGTTTCACAGGACGAACTGTGGTGAAGAACATTATTAAAGAAATAACTTTATTCAACTGATTAAATCTTTACATTTAAATATTAGGGAGTTTGCTGAATCCAAGATGTGGTGTTGCAATGGTAACGTGTACTCGGGCTGGCAACACAGGGTTGGTAAATCCTTCATAGCTGGACTCAGGGGAATCCTGAGTGAGAAGAAGATCCTGAATATTTCCTAGTAATTCTGGGCATGAGCTGAGCACAGAGTATTCGACTCCTTAAAGGGAAAAGGAATGAAGAGTTTATAGGGCTGTGAGATTCAGAAAGGGAAGCAGCGCAGAGAATTGATCAAAGAATCTGCAGTGAATTTACTGCATGGCTACTCCACGTTGTTGAGCAACTGCCTGGGACTGAACAGGGAACCTTTCTGTGGGGATTGATTTTGTCTCCTAGACTGCTGGTAACCTTTGTTTCCTTAGCTACGAGAAAAGACTGTCACTCATGTGATTACTCTTCTGCTGGGAAACAAAAAACAGCTGTTCTTGTGTAATGACAGAGGAAAAAGCAGAGCTCATTCTAAACAGTATTTTCCCTTTTGGGGTCTTTCTTATATAAGCCCTGCTACACCTAGATCTTTACACTGCAGAAGCATTTAATACTATTTGTTCTCTTCCATCCCCCAAAAGCTCAGTTACAAAACTAAATCAAATTCTCTGCTGCACTCTGAAAACTCGCCCACAAAACACTCAGTGCGAGCATGTAAGACAGACTTGAGACCAGGAAAATGGGGAGTTAGACACTGCCAAACCCTAGGAGTGCTGTGCTTCTGCACAAAACTAAAACCCAAAAAACATCCATAATTAGAATAACAAACAGAAGTGACATTTATATTGTCATTATTATCTATCACCCTAGTGAGACACAAGGAACGATTCATGCCTTTTAAAGGTAGTTTGAGGCAGAGAGCAGCACAGAATGGGTACACTTCTGGAAGGGTTGTTTCCAGCAGTGACGCTTAGAAAGAACACTGTGGCGCACAGCTTTTTACAGCAAACACTGATGCTGACAAATACTTTGTGAATGTATTAGCTACAGATGAAAAGACAGGGCCAAGTTCGCGTACTCAGCTTCTAACTATGGTCTAGTAATAGCTTAGTGAGGACTCTGCAGCTGCATAAAACATCTGTTCTAGAAGTGAAGAACTACTGCATGCCAATAAACACATAGGTGAGGTTAAAAGACTCACATTTAATACTGAAAGGAAATCTGGTATTTTAGAGCCTGCTTTAAAAGATAATGGATCAATTAAGAATGCAATGGCTGAGATTTTTAAATGCAAGATGCTCTAAAATCTTTTATCTACTCACGGATATTTTAAAATCTAATTTTGTCTTGAAAAACATATTATACCGAGAGCTATTCAACCAATTATTTCTGTTTACCTGAAAACTTCAGGTCCCCTTGTTCCTCCTGTGCATTTTTCCATTGAACCCAGTTCTTCCAGGCATTTACCCCATACATATACTTGAGGGTCATCCCAGAAACAGAGCACCCTGGGTAGGAGCCCTGCATCAGATTGCGGGGCTCTACAGCAACTACAGACTTCTTTCGTCCCTATAGGAAAACAAACAAAGCAAAGCAAATGAAAGCTTAATAAGCACTTCATCTATGGATGCTGAATTTCATCTCATATAAAGAGAGTGGTAAACTGACAGGATAACAAAACGCTACTGCCATGACAGAAGCTGAAGGTATACATATGCATTTTTTAATATGCAGAGGAGAGAAGAAAACAGTCATCATGAAGAAGAACAGGAAAAAATACAGCATAGCTAAATCAAATTCTCATTTTCCACCCTGGATCAATATTTTTTTTTACTTCCAAGGATGCATCTAACATTATTACTTTAAATGCAAGGAATTAACATTCCAGAGGACTTTCTTACCCGTCTTTTTGGCTGTGGGAAGCCATCTCTATGCCTCCGTCTTGCTCGTGAACGTGAATGCAAACCCAGTCCCTTACTGAGAGGGTCAAATGAGTCTGAAATCAAATCAACACCATTAAGAATTTAAATCATATCATTTAACAAGCCCAAGAAGCATCACTTAAAAATACTAAATACCCTAAAGATGCCAATTACATCTGTATATTCAAATAATACTTCATGTCTGAACAACTGGGCAATAAATGTACTCAGAAGAGGAAAAAAAAAACCCATCCCCAAACAGCAGATGCACTCATTCAGGCAAACTGATTTCTTTTGCACCACTAGCATGCATTATACCTAGGAACACAAAAATGACACGTTCAAAAGAGTCAGGCAAGACTACCTGCTACTCTTGACAGTGGTTCTGTAAAATGCTATCTGTAAAGATACTGGTAATACTTTAAAAACACAGTAATTTTTAGTAGAGCTGATACATTACTGATGCTTTAAACATCTGGTTTAACAAAATGAAAACATACACCCTCCTTGAGCAGGCTGTGGCTACAACGTTGACTCAAAGTTGTGTGTATTTTTATACAACAATGCAATTCTCTTAGCGTTATACAGACCTGACGGAAAATCTGCCTCCAGGTCCTGTTCCACTTCACCTTTGGAGATCTGCTTCGGTTCTGGATCTGGTTCTGGCAGGGCATTTGATCGTAAGGCATAGTGATTTAACTCTTCTTCCCAGCTGTGTGGAGTGGACACTGCTTCCGATTCTAGATCTCCACTGTAAGTGCTACCTTGGTCTGTAATGAGAGCGATCAGATATACCACGTGCTATAGGAAAGGATAGACAAAAAGAACAGTTTGAAGAAAAAACATATGAAGATCAAAGTCCACTCACAAAAAAAAGTCAAACTGACCTTTCTCAAACATCTTGGGGTCCAGGAAGAGCTCATGCTCAGACGTTTGAGACCCTTTAGAAAAAGAGGGAAACTTTTATCTACAAATGATTTCCAGCTTACACAACTAATAAAAAAATTGTGAATGCCAAAAAATACATGTATGAGGTCATAGTGCTTCCACATGATACATCTTATCCTTCACTACAGTTTTACTAACAGCTCTCTACCTAGCTCACGCTGTTATGGGAGAAACAGAAACACAGAATTAACCCATGTTTGCTTTTCTAACTATTTTCATCCCTCCATGTTTGTCACTGGGAGGAATCTGTAGGCAAATGCAGTATTTTGTTCACTTCCTTTTAGCTTGCTCCACTTTTATTACATAGTATGATCGCTATCCAATACATTCTAACCTGCAACACCCTCCAAGAATCCACTGTGAAAAGCTTGACAGGAAAATATTCTTGTAAAGCAGCTGCTCTGCCTTCTTGATTTTGTCTCCTTCTGCTAGTGCATGATGGAGATTACTACCACTAGCAACTTGTTACAGCCAGCATAAGTTAAATCAGTACCTAGGATCAGGGAAAAGGAATGCAAAGACATTTAAAGCACTGCAGACAACAAAAGCTATATATCCATTTCTCTACCTATTTACCATGAAGAGAGGACCTCTATCTCACTGCATTTAGTTCCCTTTTAAAAGCACTACATACCACCATGAGAGTGTGTTTTGTCTTTCTCCTCATCTTCTGCAATCATTTCTGCCATCTGAAGGAGATCTGCTTCAAATGGACTTATGGGAATCTTTTCTTTGATATCCTGAATGGTTTCAAGGATCTTATCAGCATTATCCAAAGTAGTTGGGAAAAGCATGGGAACGGGTACCTACATAGATGCGAAGAAATTATTAGAGATTGTTTAGGGGTGAAGGGAAGCAGTAAACACACAAGGGAGATTCTACTTATTTAATCTTACTTGCATTTTAGGACTACACATAATTTTAAATAACTCCAGGACAGACAGCCCTTTTCATTTCTGCAATAACCCTACAAATTGGTGCTCTTACATAATGAAACTTAACTAAGCGTAATGTGATAAAGAAAAAAATGGCTTCATAGACTCCAAATACCACTCACATGACTGATCAGAAAACCCAGTGACATGGCTCTTGATCAGAAACCAAGACTGCAAACCAGTTCTTCAGTAAACATGGGTATAACTTACAGGTACTGGCATCCCAAGCGGAACTGGTGTGTACTGAGTGTAAAGGTGAAGGGGTACTGGCACAAACACTGGTACAGGAACAGGTACCACAATGAGTTTGGGTTGAACTTCTTCTTCTTCTTCTGTTATGTTAAAAACAAAACAAAAATTGTTTGACCATACGATCATCATACACTTCAGAGTGTCCATCACAATTGTTTGGTGTTCCACTACTAGTGACTTCTGCTTGTAATTCAATGGGCACAGTACATCTTTGCTCACAGTCATCTTGCATTTTAGCACTGTTAGAACAAGTAGTAATAGCACAGTTTGGAAATAAACAGCACAGTGACCAAATACATGAATGGTGGAAGGGAAGGGAGAGGAAATAAATACTAAGGTCTGCATCCAAGTTACTGCTATTGCAGTCATCTCACAGCTAACTAGAAGACCACAAGAAGGGACTATTAAAAAATAACAGCCTGTTGCATAAATCATGCACTCTCAACTGCACCACAGACTTCTATAAAATGGGATAATTACATACCTGTCTGGCATTCTTTATTTTGTGTATGAGGTTTGCATGAGGTGGCCTTAGTCTGCGTGATTGGCTTGCACAACAATGCTTTGTTTTTTAGAAGCCTAGGTGGCTGTGAAGATGGCAGTTTTAGGGCATCTGTCTGAGTACTAGCCTGTTTGGAAAAATATAAACGAGGGCACAATCAGTATTGGTTGCAGTATGATATCGTAAGATTAATATTTGTCCCCTACTACAGAATACTGAACAATATTAAACTGTCTTCGTTAATTAAATGGTCATTTAAATTGCTATTTGGTGTTTTTGGTGTAATCCATTTGGTGTTTTCTGGACTTCACATCAATTTATTTTGTGTGCAAAGCAAAAAACACATTTGTGAGAATATTTGGTTTCTGTAGTCAGATAATCTCTATACACTTCCGATCTCAAAATTCTACTGCTTAGGTTAAGATACTTCTGATGACAAAAATAGTGGCTGATATATATACGCTCAAAAAAACCTAAGTAAATCAATGTGAAATCACTGAAAAGAAGTAGGAAAAAAAAAATGAACACAAATGCTGGCAGTATCAATATAACTTCCTAATTATACACAGACTGACTTTCTATGCTTGTACTAATTCCGTGTTCTGCTAACTGTAATTTTCAGTCATGTGTTCATATAACACGGTCTGTTTCATTAAGAAAAATTCATACTCTAATCCGTAAATTACCCTTTAGATAAAAGGAAGGGTGTCAATTTCCAAGAAACAACAAGCTACATAGTAAAATCTTCATATTTTTATGAGAGTTCCAAGATATATACCACATACCTCAAAGAGCCCAAGAACAGGAACTCAAGGAGCTAATCACATATAAGAAATGACAGCAGATCCCCATAGCTTCACTACCACACTACAAAGGAGTGGGGAAGAACAGCTAAGCTGCAAGAGCTTGGTAACATCAGCCCCAGCAGCCCATGCTGGTTCCCTTCTTCCCACTGCAGCCCTTTTGACACCACATCCCACCCCTGGCCACAAAAGGTAGCCTCCAGTATAGAAACCATACACAAACTGCTTGAGAGCTACTGCCATCTCAAGAGCCACAATTTGATAAGCCTTGCTAAACCATCAAATTGATCCATTAACAGACACAAGAAGACTTCGATCATACATTTTAAAAAATGGATTAGGCGTGTAACTGCAAGCTGGATGAATTTTAAATGTCAAACACAACCAGGAAAAATAGTTACAAAATTAAGGTGCTAAATATTGGATACTTTACTTGTTATTGATACAATCTGGACGAAAGTGAGAAAAATAGTCTCTTGTAAAACTTACATCTCCTATTACTTTTGCTGTCACAGTAGGGACTGCACCTGTGGAGAAAAAAGCAACGTACAAGATTAGTCTGTGTACTTATCATCAAGGACCACAACCCATACTCTGCCAAGGTCAGGAAAAAGAATTCCCTTTAAACCTTATTCCCCGCTACAAGTAAACAGATACAAGTCAATATTTTTACTTAGGTAAAGGAAGGACAAGACAGCAGCCCTCAGCAATGATGTGAAGCATAATGAAGAAGCAGCTGTTGTCCTCAGTGGAAAAAAACCCTGAACAAATACAAATGTCCAGGAACAGAGGTTTAAAAATAGAGAAATCATCTTCAACAGTCGTACCCTGTAAAACGTTGTTGGAGTTAACCGTAGGCTGGGCAGCAGGGGTGCTCGCAAGGGACACCACATTTGCTATGACTGGGGTTGAGTCCTTCCTCAAAGAAGGTGGGCCTGAGGAGGAAGCTGGTGCCGTAGAAGGGTTTGCTGGATGGAATGAACAGAAGAAAACTGAAATAAGCAATATGTTAATAGACACAACGGCATTTCTGAAACAATATCCACCCTCTGGATTTATCTCCAGATGAAAAAGTCTGCTTTATGAGGAGAGTGTGCCAAACTGGAGGTTCTCAGTTTAAAGAGAAGTTGGATCCATCAGCAAACTTCAGCTGTTTTCAATTCACTGAAACTTTTCAGAAGTTTATCACAGTATGAAAGCAGTTTCTGTCTCTAATAGCACATGTCTTAGAGCAGCACTAAGGAGGCAACAGAAGCGGATGTCCCACTGTGCTCAGTACCATCTATCTGTAGTACAGGCGACAGTCAAGATCCTAACAAATAATGAATGAGGTGAATTTTATGACTCTCACAGAGGAATTCTTACGTTCCTACTATTTGAAAGCATTGTAATTGCATTTCATTACAAATACTTCTGAGGCACCTCCTTACTAACGGCCAAACGTACTGATAAAAATCAGGAATGTCACATAGTGTAATTATGGCCTGAAGGTATCAAGTTACTTATATAATACTCTTAATCAAAGAAAACAACCCCCACCAAGGTAAGCAGGAGATGTGCACAGAGTTCAATATAGTATGGCCGGGTGCATACTATAAACTGTCAGTTAATATTCTTTATTGCTTGATGGGTACCTTACTGTTGCAGTCACCATCACTCTCTGGGAGAACATGCCCCTCTTTAGGATCAGGGCTATTTCTGCCCTTTGTTTCGCTTCCTCTTCCTGTCTTTGTGCGCCTTTCTTCCTTTCTTCCCTTTGCATTTCATTCCCTACAGAAACTCACAGTTCCTATTCCTGTGGGCTCCACTCCCACCCTCCTTCCCATTCCACCTGCTAAAATAATGAGCAACAAAACAGCTACAGCATACGTTAATCTTAGAATTGATACTCAAAGAATCAACACTTAATGACACGGAAAATGTAAGTCTTCAAACACCTATGAACAACACAGAACCAGCAACTCAGAGTGCATACATAGAAGTCTGTATTTACAACCACTAAATCTAAATGTTTCTCCACTTGATATTCTCCTTTATCTTTGTCTTATCAAGTACAGGGAACTAAGTATTTACCATGTCTTCAATAGGTATCAGTACATTTTAGCCTATTAAAATCGGCTTTCTAAATATAGATTTGCTTTATGAACAACATCATTTCATACCTATGGAAGTTTGAAACCACCTTAAGTAAAAGAGATAACTTAAACTGAGTCAGTTCAATTACAGTGGGCAAGCATCCCAATAGAGGGTCTTAAAAATTTCACTAAATCGAGTTTCCAAATAAACATTCCTATCAGTATCGCAAACATTAAGAGGTAATGCTAGTCACATCTTGTTTTACCTGTGTTGTTTGAGGCTGGAGGGTCAGAAGTACGTTGCTGTTTACAGAACATCAGAATACAAAGCAGATTGCAAAAATGCTTCACCTCTCCTTGCCATTTCAGGGACTCGCTGAGTTTACCTTGTCTCTTACAACCATCGCACTTTGCCATCTGGGAAAACAGCGAGGGAGAAATTAAACATGTGTGTTAAAAGCAACAAAGAGTATATGCATACAAACCTCTTTACAACATGCTCAGCAAATACAGTGTAAATAAATCCGTAAGAGTGTACCATCTTACAGTGTGACACAAAACAGCAGAACACTCAGTTGCTTTTTTCCTCCCCAGAGCCATATTAGTTTCTCCTTATATAAGAAACTGCCACTCTAAAGTTAAGAAGAATTTACTCACCTCTCATATGTATATATAATAACCTCCATGGACACCGAGGTCAACTATAGGCAGTTAACACAGCTCCTAATTTTCAAAGGTTCGCTAACACTTTTGTATTTCAGAGAATATGAGAATATTATTTACCTGGTAAAACAAAACTGTGTATTTAGACATGCACTCTTCTGAGCAGAATTCCTCCATTCTCCCCCCAGAGAGATTCTGGACCAGTTTGGGGGAAGTCTGCAAACAGTAACTGCACATTTTACAGTGGTTTCCCCAGCGCTTAGCCAAGTCATGTTTATAGAGCAGTTTACAACCTAAAAGAAGGAAAAAACAGCAAAATAACAAAAAGCATCCTTCAATATCAAAATGATGTGTGGTTCTGGAATAATTTGTTAAAATATGGCATTAAAATGAAAAGCGTGAAATTCCAAGTTTCTAAACCTAAAATCCATTTTTCTCACCTAGTTGATTAGGCTTCCATTAGTACCAGAAATAATTTTTAGGCAAGACAATATGACTTCATGTCTCTGAGAGACAGCCTTGCTCTTTCTTACCTTCACTACAGAATGGCTTATCTACGCCTGCGATTCGCACTGTCTCCTTGATAATTTTCTCAGTTCTGCAATATTCACACAATGCTGTTACACTCCTCCTCTTCTTATATTCATCACAGCAGGTCTTCCCACAAAACTGGAACATTTTACCCTGCAACAAAGTCAGAATGTTTTGGTTTCAATATTTCACATCCAGTTACTACATTTAAATAGTTAGTAAAAACTCAGAAGCATATTTATGCCCTTGAAAAGTCAACAACAGACAGCACTAGCAAGTAAGTCTAAAAAGATTTTCAGCAAAGGCAGCAGAATTTTCTGCAGCAAGTCCTCACCCATGTGCTTTGTCCAGGAATTAAAAAGATCATCTCTAGGACGAAGAATCAGGAATGTGCTTATCTCGACAAGTAATGGTTTGGGTGATTTTTTTTGTTTTTGTTTTGTTTTTAAGAAGTTGCTGTTTTGTTTTCTGTTTTTCAGATTAAGTATCAGTATTAATCTTGGTAATGAATAAATGATAACAAAACCCGTTCCAAATTTCTCCATAGATCACAGCAAACAATAGTGCAGACCATGGCATATAGGTTATAATTTCTGAGCTTTCTGATCGAGAAGGATAAGCTGGGGAAGTCCTAGTCTTTATTACCTTGAAGTCAAGCAGTTCTGGTTTGGTTGCAAATAATCTGTTACAGTGCTGACACCAGAGTCTTACAACCTTTTGGGCAAAAGTGACTTGCTGGGACTGGGCAGCCAGCCTCTGTAGACCAGCTGCAGCAGAACTGCTCCCGGAGCCGGGAGATGCAGTGGAGGTGGTGCCACCTGCTGACACCGTTGTCCCCGAGGGAATGCTTACAATGACTTGACCTTGCGACAGGGGTACAACTGAGGAGTTCACTCCTGTAGGCTTGTTGAACAAATTCTGCAGAAAAGCAAATTGAGGAAGAGGCCTTATTTTACAGTTGTGTATTTTACCCGACACCCCAGATATTTATATCACCGATTAATTATTATATTAATTGAGCTAAAGAACAAATTCTAGATATCACACCTGAAAAGCTACTACACAATTGTAGCTGCAAAAATTGCGTACGCTCCCATCTGACATAGCCAAGTGATACTGAGGGTTTGCTGAAGTTTTACAGCTGTTGCACTGAACTTGAACACCTGAGAGTGAAACAGAAGAAAAAGTGATTTATGCAACATCGAGTCCCATTGCAGATAATTTTGCACTGCGCATACAAAACCAGAGATTCTGAATGACAAGACAAAGTACACAGTACAGCACAAGACAAAGTTTCTTCAGATTCAGAAGCAGACACTATAGCTGCAGTGCCCACTGCTTGCCAGATCCTTTAATTAATCTCCCAGTATCCCCAGGATATTAGAATCCTCCCCACCCCCACTCCTTGGTCTTCACTTACACGAGCAGAAAATACATTAAGGTTTGTTATCATCTGTAAGATCTCTATAAACAAAGCAGAAATGGCCACACTGTCACTGTTAGGTTTATGTCACAAAATCCTTAGTTCCTATCTCAGCACCTTCCCTTAAAACAAACAAATGCCACTTTCTACATCCCACTCCCCAGAAAAGAATATCAGCCTTAACTTTTGAGACTATTTAAGTTCGGATACAAGCTATGTGAAATTATGCTTTTAACAGAGTAAAGGAATAAAGTTACCTGAAGAAGTAACCATTTTTACTCTGTATGCTGACAAGCAGTTAACAGAGCAAAACAGCTCCGTTTTTCCCAAGTTATTTGTGCTCTCTATCATCTCAGCTGAAGATCTCAAGGATTTACACAGTGCACAAGGTGTAATTTTAGCTGACTTCTGTGGAAACAGTAAAATTGGTCATGCATCTGAAGTTTAAGATTTTTAATTACTCAGCACCATTAAAATCAAAATTAAAATATTAAAAAAATTAAAAATGACAACTAAAACGATCAACTAACTACTACTTTTCTTATTCACTTAGTTCAAATGCTACAATTTTCACAGCTGAAATGAGTCAATAATGAAGTGCTTTCTCATGTTTCTCTGTTATTTAAGGTAGTCAGGACCATAAGGTTGTGGCACATGCCTGAGACAACGTATTTAGAAAGACAGAATTTCAGAAATAATCTTTTCTTCAGTGTCAGGAAGGATGTGTCATAGTGCGAGACATCCTACAGTTAAATTGCTCTTGATTTTTAAGGATTCTCAGACAGCTCGTGAGAAACTGCACTACTGTTGTCACAGAACAGAGAATGCTCAGAGAACAATCCCAAGGGCTGACAGAAGGGCTTTGCTCATGAGGTTTGTGTGCTTTGTCAGATGATGGTTATCTCCTCAGAGGATGGCCCAAATGTGTCACAGTGGACCACTGCTGAGTGGTCCCACTGTGTCTTCTCTCACACTGGAATACTCCGCTTGCCTTTCCAGTGGTAAGGGAAACAGCAACATTTCTAGCAAAAACTAAGCAGCAAATGGCAAAGGAAGCATCTGAGAGCACAAAAACAACGGAAACAATCAACTAACAAACCAAAATCTACCACAAATGGTCCTTTAACATTGTGTCAAAATATACCTGCTTGTACAGCGTCACACATGTTGAACTGCAGAACTTTTTCGACTGTCCCTCTATCTGCAGCATGCGACACTGCCCAGACCCACTGTAGCAGTAACCTCCGCAATTCTCGCAGCAGTTCATGGTCAAGTTATTAGCAGAGCGGAACTTGGAGAAGCAGGCATCACTGCAGAGCTTGTGTACGACGTTCTGGTAATTCACTTCATGTCTGATCTGGAAGAGAAGAAAGGATGTTAAGAAGAACAGAAAGAAAACGTACGCTCATCTCTAAGACAGCAAGTTCCCCGACTTAAAGGAAACTTAAATGGAAGTCTGTCATTACCACTGCATTCTTCTGGCACATGCTGCACTTGGTTGAAATGCTGTTAGTGTGAATAGTAATAATAGGTTTCCTTTTCATTTCATATGTAGAAAGACACGACTGGCTGCAGAAATCCTTACTGGAATTTGCATTGTCAAACTGGGCAGTGATTACATCCTTTGGATTTAGAATTTCTCTACAGAAAAAAAGAAAAACAAACAGAGAGATAAACACTGGTTTCATGGCAACTTGCTCTCCTTTCTATTTTTGCAAACTAAACACTCTCTGTAAGATGGTGGATTTATTTAATTTAAAGATTTTCTTTTTTGCTGATCTAAGTGCCTGTCTTCATTTTTCTTTCCCTATTAGTAAAGCAGCTGGGTGCAATTCTCAAGTAGATATACTGTAAAACATTTTGTACCTTGTCTTAAGAGTGGCCTACAAAGACACCAGGTTGTACAACTAATCTTTTCAAATGGAACTGGGAAAAGGTTTTGCACAGTACTTACTAAAAAAGTGTAAAAAGCAGGATATGTGGATTAATTCCCTTTAACAATTAAAATATTAAAGATAATGGGATAAGGAAAAAAGGGGGAAAAACAAAAGGTGAGGATTACTAATTCACATTTTGTCATGCTCTAAATGGTCCGACTAGCATTGTATTTCCCTCCTTTAATCTCCAGTCTACTGTTCCCTATGCTGCTGGATTTATTAAACTGAACTTCCTACTTATGTCTCTCTTTTGAAACTGCCATTCATAGAACATTTTCAAAGACTGTAAGTCCATAAATTGGGAGGATATCTTTATATTCCTTCCTTGGATGGAGGGATGCCTCCTTGTTTCTTGTCTTTTCAGCTATAAACCACTTTCCAACTTAATAAATACGAATTACAGCCAAGACTGCAACACTTTGTTACAAGGTCTTTTCACACCAAGACAGCAAGAAAGAGGAATAATTAACTGAAGTCTCAAGTTGAAGTTCAGTTGACCTTGTAAAACAGGAAGCAATAAATCTATTGTTGAAGAAATGATGCATGAACAAAGCAGCATTCACTTTGCAAAGTAACTTTCATAACTAAAAATAATTTGTATGAATCACTGTCCTCTATAAAGAGACCCCAGAACAATCAGTCTGTGAGGTTATTTACTTGCCTCAAGCTCCTGAATAGCAATACGACAGCTCAAAGAGCTGGCCACAGACGTGTCCTTTTGCTAATTTGGAGATAATAATACAAATTAAAACAGAATATGAAGAATTGAAATGTTTCTGAGAGCTGAAGATTCATGCTGGTGTTTCCAGCAGGACTGTGGAAAACGCAGATCTTCTGTTCTAAAGGTTTTTTTTGAAGAGGCTCTAGGCCTCGGCAGAAAGCAAATGATCGAATACTGAAGCCCCAACTATTTGAAACACTCAATTCTTGATATACTTAATCTCTGTACATCTTATGAAGGTTTAACCATGATTACGTAATAGCAGCAGTAACATATTTGGAAGAACTCAAACCTACGTAAGTCTAAGCTCACAGAATGGAGGCAGACTGGAAAGCTTTTTTTTTTTTTTAATAGAATCGAAGGATCTATCTTGCCTAGAATATATCACTTTATCTGCGTTTTACTTCATCAGAGGGCGTCAGTAAATCTATTTTCGCCAAGAAGAAACAATACATAAAATATTTTTTTTGAAAACGTCTGTTAGCTGTTTTGAGAGTGCAATGACATTTTACAACAGGAGGGAAGTGGAGTACCTTTTCAAATACAGGCAGCACATGGCTCTTTTAAATTGAAAAAATACAAAAGGTACACTTCACACCAGAGGCCTTTAAATGTGTCTGTATGCAAAATACAATTAACTAAATGGAACTGAAAGTAGACCAATTAACAAATAACACCATCAGCCACGATTTACGGAAGGGAAGCATAAAGTGGGCATTACAGAACAGCATGTTGTACAAGACGAGAACTGAAACCTTTTCATTATCTGCTTGAGTAACAATTATTCTCAAACAATTTAAAACGCTGTCCTACTTTGAGCAGCTTGAGCAGGTTTTCTTGGTAGAAGCTGGTGGGCGACAAGCTGGAACAGTGTATCCAGTGAGGCACAGTGTGGAGCAGAAGAGCTGGGTAGAGCCTTTCCTCTGGTATGCGGTCTGCCCCTTCTGGAGGATTTTTTTACAGCCAGAACAGGAAACCCGAACAGCTGTGCCTGGAACTGAAGGAAGCATTTTACTCATGCCAGAGGATGCCACAGCAGGCTGGAAACCTGATGACAGCTGTGGAGCTGAAATAAAAAAAAAAAAAAAAAGAGAGAAAACAGAGTAGCTGTTAAGATATGTATTACACATAATTTACTTCTGCACAGGGGGCAAGCGTAAAGCTTATGGCTTCATTGGGACTGTCAGGGTGTAAGGGAGAACTGAGCAGCAGATGAACTCTCTATAATACATGTCCTGTGCTGGTATATATAATACATGTATATATAATACATGTTATATACATGGTATACATAATACATGTCCTGCTCTTAAGAATGAGAATGCACTTATAACATGGCTTTCACATTCAGTTCTTCTTTGCCTCAAAAATACGATTTTCTGCCTGTGATTTTCATCACCTCTAAAACAAAACAAGTTTGTTGGTTTTTGTTTGTTTGTTTGTCTGTTTTTACTACTGGGGTTAGACATAGCAAATAAAGTTTATTTTCACAGAATAAACTGCAAGGCTATTTGCAGAAGTAATGCATTTTATAGATTTAAATAAAGTTAAGTCTTGCCTGTTCCTTACCAAGAGGACTGCCACTGACTGAAAATACAGCACTGATTTTCAGCTCCCCTTCCTGAGTTTTTGGCTGTTGGCCGTACTCCTAAAACAAAAGGAAAGGGAGAACAAATACACAAATGTAATAACAGGTTGCATGATTTCCATTCTTTTATAATGCTGTACCGAATCTTAAGGTCTAGGAAGGCAAGAAAGAACCTCTTCAGCCTGTCCCAAAGGCCAGGCTCACAGCTGTTGCCATACAAGTACTACACAAAGAACACACCCAGAGGTTCACAGCGAAGAGCACAACTGAGAGCATCACGCAGGACTCAGAGGCGTGATGTCTGCTGCCTTCCCTTTTCCACCTGTATCTCAACACACCTTAGAATTCAGCATCAGCGTGTTAAGATAAATATCCGCATTCCATCTACACAACTTTCCAACTAGAAACGTTCTGCAGTCCTTACCCTTACTCGTGGAAACAAGCTCTATTTCCAAATTCATAGATGACAATAACAGAACAGAAACCGAGATCTAGCTGGTGAGAAGTGTTCTGTGCTTAACTGAGGTTAAGGACCTGGGAGGAGCCCAAGGTGAAGCTTTACAGCAGGTTAAGAAATTTTAAGCTGGGACAACCACGTTCTGTCCCATCCTGAACCAGGATCTGATTGAGGGATGCTGAATAATAATAAAAAAAACCACTTATTTTTATTGTAATCTTTTTGATTTTCTCGGTCAGCTTAGCTCCACAAAGCAGTGGTGTGAAGCTGGCTGCAGGCAGACCACTGCAATCCCTACTTAGACTGCAAGGAGAATAACCTTGCATTTTCTACAGGATGAGAAAATCCCTGCAGACAGTTGTTTGTGGAATAGCTGACATCCTACAAATCACTAGCTTACCTCACAGCAGCTATTCAGACCTTGACACCATGCCTCTCGACCATGCTTTTCCTAGAAATTTGAACCGTAAAGCAGCTTGTAACACTCTACATGTGAATCTTAATAGGCTGAAAAGAATAATCTCTTGGAGCCACATGGATGATAAGATTTAACTTACTTACAGTCATTTGAGAATAGCGAGGCCATGATGTCATATTATGACTGAGTTAAATTAACAGTTGCTGTCTGACTGCAAGGTAAGCCAATCCAAAATCACTGGGCAAAAATAAGCTCTCACTTTTCAGCAGCAGCAAACTGCTCCCTCAGCTTAATCCACCTCCGAAAAATCACAGCCTGACATCCACACAACATAAGTTAACGCTCCCATGGCAAAATCACAAGTTTCTGCACAAACACAACCAGACCATTTCTCAACAGGTTTCCCAGGAGAACATCCAGCAGCACTAATTCCTGACACGAATGAACAGACAAGCATTCACATTGCAAGGAGGGGAGGTTTTAAGCTGTGTATGAGCATGCCATGATGATGGGTTTTGAAGTACTGTGGTTGCTTTTATTTTAATATCACAATTTAAAAACTAGTTATTTACAGGAATGTGTATTTTTAAGCATTTTAAATCAATACTAGTAATAGAAATGGAAGCAAATCCCAACACCAACTCTGCAAGATGAAGCACGCGGCACTGTTAACTGTTGGAAGTAGAGAACTTTCAGCTCTAACTACCAGTTACAGCAAGGAACGCTCTTGTCTTTCAGAATGCACAGGAAAAAAAGATGTAAAACATATTACTTTTGATTTAAAGCAAACCAAAATGAACCATCATCAGTTCTCATACTTTTCCAGTATCAGACAAAGTTGATCATTACAGAACTTTACTCCGGGAATCAGTATTTTGATCAATAAGATACTTCAAATTGTTCAGGTCTTCAAATTTCCTCATTAATATAATCTTTGATAGCCATGAGCATCTTGCACTACGTTTCGCACAAATCCATACAGCAGGTATATAATATATATTATATATAAGATATAGAATACAGCATTCGGGGATGACAAAAGAAGAAACAGATTTAACTAATCTACACATGGTTAGATATTGACCTCAAAGAACAGAACAAACCAGAAGGGCAGTGAAATCTAAAGAGTTTCAAATACTCAGTTAACTTCTTTATTTTATTTACCCATCAGAATCATGGGAAGAGAAGAAAAAACATTGGAAAGATGGGCCCAGGAATAAGATGAGGTATAGCAGAGGTATACAGAATGAGACTAGAAAAACTAATGCCTGAACAAGAACACCAAAACTACTGCCAGTGTAAGTGGGACAAGTCACCTTGGGAGGTTTTGAGCACCTTGAAGTGACAAGAATTGCAATATGGATCATCTCCTTGGTGCAACATTGCAAACCAGTGGCAAAGAGACAGGTGAGAGCTCAGCAATCCTTGCCCTGGCACCGTGCAATCCAATAGTTCTGACTTTCTCCATTTTGCAATTACTGAACTTTTACCTATACCATTATAAAAGATGTCAGCCTCAAATGACAAAGTCACTTGACTTCACTGACCTGTATGTATTCAAATACTTTTTGTAAGGTAAGACCTCTAAATATAAATGTTTATAAAAATAAAACAAAGAAGCACTGTGCTCAAAACACCAACCTTAAAGAGGGAAGTAGCAGGAACAGCACTGCTTAAACTACGCAGCTCTAACTGTGACAATTCACAAAATATTCAGTAAGACACGACTTATTTTCTAGTGAGATCTAGTAGAGATGAAGTGCCTATATTGCCACAGATTTAATAATGCAAGTTTTACAGCAGTTTGCTTCGTCTCTAGCTGAAAAGCATAAAAACTCAGCGACACGGTAACATGATATCAAAAAGTCGGGGGTTTGGGTTTCATGGTAGAATAAGAGGGAGAAATCCTTCTACTAAACTACGTTCTTCAATTTAAATTTCGGTCAACAAACCAAATAAAATGCTGAACTTATGTCCAGCTTATGCGGTCAGTTGTCAGACCAAAATGAGAAATGCAATGGGAAACTTACCTCAGAATTATCAGGTTCATCTTTAATTTTGTCTAATAGTCCCTGCTGTGGGGCCATAGCTTTATCATATTCGTCATCCAA
>JANHGO010002571.1:0-29558 GCA_024606505.1 Aquila spilogaster
AGCTTGGAGTTTGCGTTCGCTTCGTCCTTGTCGTACGTCTTCGGCTTGTTGACCGTCTGCACGCTGAAGAACGCGGCATAATCGGTCCCCTTGCAATGCACCAGAGGCACGAAGCCCTGGTCGGCAAGCTCTTTCTGAAGGGTCTCGAGGTTCTCGCCCTGCGCATAGCGCCGGCGCGAGTAGACTACGCCTGGCGCACTTCCTGGGACGGATCCAGCTCGGTCAGCGCCTCGTCCGCAGGCTCTCCGACGACGTCGCCTCCGTCGCCGGTGCCGCGGGCGCCTGGCTCGGCACCCCGGCGGAGCGGGTGGACCTCGTCGTCGACCTCGCCGACGTCCGGGTGCGCGGCGTAGTAGGCGGTGACCAGCCTGGCCACGTCGACGAGGTCGGAAGGCGCGGCCGGCTGGCCGGCGCGGTCGGAGAGCTCGCGCACGATCCGGTGCATGGCCGGCTGCTCGGCCTCGGTGACCTCCCGGGCGCGCATGGCCCGCACGGCGACCGAGCCGGACGTCCAGTGCGCGTCGTGCACCCCGTGCGCGGTCGCCGCGACCGACTCGCCGAGCACGAGGATGACGAACAGCGAGAAGCGCTCGGGCAGGTGCTCCAGGTGCAGCAGCAGCAGGAGCCTCTGCAGCTTTTAATTTTCAAATGAGGCTCCCCGCCTCGGCACACGCACGCTTGCCCGCGCGTCCGCACAGCGCTTTCACTGCAGGCTGTTCCGCGCACCGCCGGCAGGTGGCGCCACCGTGCCCCGCCCTGCGCGGCGCCTTCGGGGAAAGGGAAAGCGGAGGGGGCGAGGCGGAGCATGCGCAGTGCGCGCAGCTCGCCCGCCCCGTTCGCCTCCCGCCCCTCACCACCTCCCGGCCGCCACAGCGAGCGAGCGGGAGGAGGAGGAAAGAGGCAGAGACAGGCGGCTTCGGCGGCTCCTGGCGTTCCCCTCGGCGAGGGGAAAGATGGCGACGCTGGGAAACGAGCCGCAGCCCTTCCCCGCCGCTGCCCTGGCGGTGGCGGCGGGCGGGGTGGGCGGCGGCGGCGGCTGTGGCGCGTTGGGTCTGCAGCCTCTGAACCGCGGTCTGGAGCGGGCGCTGGAGGAGGCGGCTCACTCCGGGGGGCTCAACCTGAGCGGCAGGAAGCTGAAGGAGTTCCCGCGTAGTGCCGCCGCCCTCACTCACGACCTCTCCGACACGGTGCGGGCAGGTGAGGCCGAGGGGATGGGATGGGATGGGATGGGAGGGGGCGGGGTCCCACCTTCGCGAGGCGCGGGAGGGAGGTGGAGGGCGGTGAGGTCTCCGGGAGACCCTTCTCTCCCCGCCCTCGCCCCCTCAGGAGCATTACTTCCATTCCCAACTCAACCTCCGGGGCAAGCGGCTCTGCGCGGACCTTATCGCTGTGCACGGAGCTTGTCTCTTATCTTCGCCCCCCGCTCCGCTCTGTGCCTGAGGTAGGTGTTGGCTCCCAGATGGCTGCAGCCACCCGCCAGCTCCCCGCACGCACACTCATACACCGTGCTTGTGGGCTGCTTTTGCGTCGAGTGAGGCAGAGCTGTGAGAGTGGGGGGGGTTCAGACTCACGCCTGGTTTGTGCACTAACCTTGAGGGCTGCACGTCTCTGTGCCTCCCTGGAGCCTGCCTTTGGATGTGGTTGTGTGAGCAACGCACGTTCATGCCGGGTTTGATACTTTCTCACGGGGTGGGTGGACCCACCTGTCGTGGAGGGGTGTGGGTCTCTGTGTAACCACATAAAGATGTGCACGTATGCTCCTTGATATGTCACGCTACATGTGGAGGTGGCACTAGAAGCACTTCTGCTCTGCAGGGAGCATGCTGCCTTTCACAAATGCTGCTTGTCAGACAGTGGGGTCGACATCCACTCCATGTCCTTAAAGTCATAGAATCATAGAATGGTTTGGGTTGGAAGAGACCCTAAAGATCATCAAGCTCCAACCCCCTGCCACAGGCAGGGTTGCCATCCATGAGATCGGGCTGCCCAGGGCCCTATCCAGTCTGACCCTGAACACCTCCAGAGATGAGGCACCCACAGCTTCTCTGGACAACCTGTTCCAGTGCCTCGCCACTCTCTGAGTACAGAATTTCCACCTGACATCTAACTTAAATTTCTTCTCTTTTAGTTTATAGCCATCCCCTCTTGTCTTATTGCTATCAGACTGTGTAAGTAGAATCATACGAAGTTTACATGGGTTGATAGTGATAGGACAAGGGGTAATGGTTTTAAACTAAGACAGGGGAGATTTAAGTTAGATGTTAGGAGGAAGTTTTTCACGCAGAGGGTGGTGACGCACTGGAACAGGTTGCCCAGAGTGGTTGTGGATGCCCCTGGAGGCATTCAGGTCCAGGCTGGATGTGGCTCTGGGCAGCCTGGTCTAGTGGTTGCCGACCCTGCCCATGGCAGGGGCGTTGAAACTAGATGATCTTTGAGGTCCTTTGTCAACCCAGGCATTTCTATGATTCTATGATTCTGTGAAAGTCAGGCACCAGTATTTCCACCTCTGTATGTAATGCTGTCTTCCAAGGCAAAAATCCTCATCTTTACATGTGCTGCACAGTGGGGGACACCATCATTACATACATCCGCAGAGGGGATAGGCCTAACAACCTTGTAGACAGGAGTAGAGAGGAGAAGCATTTCCAGTCTGCATTCACCTTGCCGTCATGCCTTCTTCCAACATGGAAAATGCCTGCTTGTTTCTCATCTCAAGGAGCAATTCCCCACAGAGAACCATAGTCTTCTGCCCCTGTTTGTGCAAGGGGCTGGAACCTAGTTCGTTCTTTGCATAGTATCATTTGATAGAACAGTACAAACCCACACTAGAAGAATGTTAGTATGTTCTAAAGATATTTATTGTACCATCTCCACATGCCCTTTTGTGTCCCCATTTGCTGCTGAAGATAGTTGTGTTGTAACAGTAAAGGAGCAGGCAAGTAATCACTTGTTCCTGTCCCACAGAACAGCAGGTGCTATACCTGCATGTGAGCATGTGATAATGTGAGCCTCAGCTCTCATTTACTCCTACACATGAGGATATCTGTGTTTCTCTCTGCGAGACATAGCTGCTTACTGCATGCTGGTGTCTATCCCAGGTGTAGGGAACAGAGTCATGTCTCCAGTGTGTCCAGTAGTTCAGATTTAGTTGTTCTTTAGCTCTGTCACCTGTTGCTGAATGGACTTCACAGTTTTTGTGAACACTCCTATAAATTAAAGAGAAATATGAAGAAAACTTCATTTATTGATGAAATAAATTGGCAGCATGAATTGCCATGCTGACAGTTAAGTAACTCGGGGACAGATGTGGCAGTTAAAGCAATAAGATGCATGGTAATAGAACTGCATGCAGTCAGAAAAGTGACTTTCAGCTTGTCTCCCAAAGCAAGATGTTTTATCTCTGATGTTTTTAAAGCTGTGGTCTAATGAAGGCATGCTGTGATATAAGATAAGTAATTTGGAAGTCCAGAAAGTTAGGCTTGTTTGGCTTAAGGTAACACTGACCCAAGCTGTTGATAAAACAAATTACATACTGAAAAAAAATTAGTTGGTTGGTAATGAATAGATGTTTGCATATTGCTCAGGTATGTTCTTGACAAGCATGAGCTATGTGTTGTGTGTATAACGTGCCTGTTACATACTTCTTTATTCTGCTTTCTATTCTGTTGAGAATAGAATTCTATTCTCAGGAAAAAAAAGTAGTCGTTGTCTTCAATCATTAATGTGCTTTTATCAGAATTTACACAAAAGATACTGAATGCAAAATGAAATGCAGAATGGGTTTTTCTTTTTGCTTTGTATAAATGGCAGTGTGGAGTGGCCCATGGCTCAGTTCTGTAACAACTATCCGTTATTCATTGTTCCCACTTAGGAAAACCATGTGCTAATCTATGGTTACTTTATGTTTTTGTTTGTAACAGCATGTTGTAACTGATTAGTGAGAATTGTTTGCCTTGTCAGTTCAGTCCTGAGTTGATATGTTTCTGAAAAATCTGTGTTCCTTTTCACTTGTTACATTGCATAAGTAGAATATATAAACAGAAGAGACGCTTGGCTTAAATCCAGATTTCTGTAACTCTCAGGGCAAACTCTTGATGGGAATTTTCTCCCTCACTTCCTCTCCATAAATGTGCATGATACAAAAACAGTGCTTTCTTGTACTACTTGCTGTATGTCCTTGCAGTGAGCGACTTTTACTTTTGGATTTGATATGTCTCTGAAGTTCTGAAACTTTCATGTTTGGGGTGGAATTAGTCTTTCTGTTAAATCTTTTTTTTTTTTTTTCTTGCTAAAGAGGGCTAATCTCACAGAAAAAGGAAGACAGTCCGTGATGAAGAGAAGACAAGAGTAGGGGATTGAGTTCTCTGAGGAGAAGGGGATTTTCAAAAAAATGAAACCCTGTCTCCATCTTGACAGTGTCTCAGCCTTAGGTACTCAAAGAGTTCATGGTTTGAGAAAATGATGGTCTCCAGGCTTCTTTAATAAAATGTTATCAAGTTTGTCTTCTGCAGATGTTTTTAAGTGCTTTAAATAAGTCCATGGAAGATTGAAGTCTTAAACTTGAAATTCTCTGTTAATTTGTTTTTGTTTTTTGACGTTAGGAGTCAGACTTTATGTAACAATTGATAAATTTGCAAAAGGAATGTATGCTGCTTGCCTTAGTAGCTGGGAGCGAATCGCTTGACTTTTCTAGTTCTTACTGTAGTTACATTTTGTAGCAACTGCAGAGACTTGTCACTTGTCAGTTTCTATTAATGCAGTTTCTTGGGATGTTTTTTCTTCTGTAACTTTTCTTTGCATTGAATACATCTGGCTTATAGGCACATAGTTCTGTGAGTGTGTGCATGTGGCTTTCTAATGCTTCAACCATTTCTCCCTTCTTGTTTCTGAAAGTTTTTCTCAAGAGCTGAGTGCGACCCAGTCTGCTGAACCGTGTGGCAGTATCTTGCATGCAGGAGGGAGTTTGCACGGTGTGCAGTATGGTGAGAAGAAAGTACATCCTCTCTCTACAGAGGATCTTGAGTTTAGTCAGATGTTTTAAACCACATCAGTGTGGATGCATTGGAGAAACCATTTCAAAAATAATAAACGCTATTCTTATCACTTTTATTACAGGGTGGGTTATGCAGAAGACAGTGGCACAATAATCACATAGTTCTTAAGTAATAGCATGCAATTATATTCCTCAAAACCACTGGGAATGCTATAAGCGTGTTAGTTTATAAAAGAGGAAGAAAAAACCCAAAGCTGATACTTAAATGTGTATCCAGGGCTGCCTGCATCACTTCAACCTCTGTCTGTAGGCTTTGGCTGCTTATTTGAAGATAGGGACCCATGAGAAAAAGTTCAGGGGATCTATTTCATCCATTTCAGTTGAGTGGATTAGGCACATAAGGAAGGATTACTTGCTGTTGGTTGTGGAGATGGGAGAGAAGTTTGCGTGTCCTATAAATGCTCTTTGGCTTCTTCACATTGGGAAGGATGTCATCAATACAGGCCTGTTCGTTTGTGCTACTGCACACTTTCCTGAGCCACTAGTAACTGTCAAATGGACTCTAGTATTTGGTTATTATTTGGACATGAGGGAAAAAAAGTGGTTTGATATGTCACTTTCCTTTTAAGAATTATCTTGGATAGTTACTGCTTGTGATCTGGAATTTATATTTTGATTATCCTGTCAATAAAACACAGTGAAGCTAACTGGACAGCTGAAAAAAAACCCAAAAAGTTACTACTTATATTCAACAACTGGTCCCTTTCTACAACCTTCCTTTGTTTATTAGAAGATTTCTGATCTTACTTATTCCCTTACACAAGTAACATCTTAAGTGTATTAAGTAAAGAGGAGGCAGTGTGCTTTATTCTCACAAGTGAACTGAATGTTATTCTGCAGCCAAAACTTATGAAGTGCAACTCTGTTTTGAGATTACTGTTTTCTGCGTCTATATCAAGGCTAAAAAGTGAACATAATTTTAATCTTATTTATCCAGAAGTATAAATGCAGTTTTCAGACTTTACCTTCATAATATGGTCTGTCTGGAGTATTTTTTTTTCTGACAAGCAGTGCTTCATGAAGAAGCTTTATCAAATTAAATGTGTTTTGAGGACCATAGAACATCGTTAGGCACTTAAAACTGCTGCCTACCACTCTGAAACCATTTGGTTATTTTATTTTATTTTTTTTTACTTCACCGTGGCAGAGTTTGTCTGCTTGGTTTGTGGATCATGTAAACATCGAGACTATTGACTCCTGTTAAAAAGAGTCTGTTAGGTCTTTTGCTGTGTAGAGTGTAGCGAGTTGTGCTTTTGAAAGTTACCTCCTTTGTCCAGAGATTTATACTCTTACAGCTGAAATGCGGTCAGTGACTTTGCAGGTGCCGTTAGGCATTTCTCAGCACTAAATAAAGTGAATTAGCTCAGGGTGGCTTTTGTTACTTGAAAGCAAATTAGAAGTACTCAATTGCCTGGTTACCCTTTCAGAATGCACTTGGGCAGATTAACGGCTTTCTACCATTGACTCTGCAGGGGTTGTGTATGTGTATTCATCTCCTTCCCCAGTGTGGTATTTTTTTGTTATTATTTTAATTTTTTTTTTAAATTTTTGGCTGACTTCCTTTGTCATCAGGGAAGCTCCGAAAGTACACAACAGCTAAGAGTGAGAGATTGACAGCATAGAAATCACAGCGAGAATGAGAGTGGAACATCTGAATTCCAGCTGCAACAAGCTCAGCTGTTCATTGAACCCTTACCCTTAATGTTAACTTTCGATTTAGGATGGCTATTTTTTAAACAGCGCTACTTAGAACTGCTAAAGTGTGTTTGACCACACTCGGCATGCGAATGGATGCAAATTGATTGCTCTTGTCACTGTGTGTCCTTGGCTCATTTGCCTTGGAGACGACTGTCTTGGCACTTCAAAAGTGCTATTGTGGTAGTAGAAGTGCTACATGTGCCTTCTTGCGTGCTTTTAGTGGAGCTGCTGTGTTTTTGATGAGAGACACTCATGTGGTCACAAGCCTTGTTAGGAGGTAGAGACAGAGTATTCCTTTGTGGTTTGTGTGTCTTCTCTTCCTCCTTCCTCTGGTCTGTTTCTTTTGTGTCTTTCATGCAAAAGACATTTTGGTTTAGACATCTGTACAGCAGGAGAGGCAGTGTGAATCTGACTACAGTTACTCTGCGAGAGTTTTGAAAATACCAAGTACTTGAGTGAGAGTAAGAGACGAGGGCAGAATCAGCTGTGCCGAAGTAGAATGAATATCTGCTCAGCAGGATTGTAACTTGGAAGAGGAAGGGGTGCACATGCCAATGTAATATTGGTTTGCCTACTTGTGTGACTTGCTGTAGGGAACCTGCTTTAGCAGGGGATTGGACTCGATCTCTAGAGGTCCGCTGCAACCCTTGCAATTCTGTGAACCAGAAAATGGGTGTAAAGAAGATATTATTCAAAGGCAGAACGTAGGAAATGAGGGGAAAAAATGTATGAAATACTGAGTGAAAATGTATGAATTGGAGGAAGTGAAAGAATCATAGAATGGTTTGGGCTGGAAGGGACCTTTAAGGCCATCTAGTTCCAGCTCCCTGCTGTAGGCAGGGACACCTCCCTCTAGACTAGGTTGCTCAAAGCCCCATCCAGCCTGGCCTGGAATGTCTTCAGGGAGGGGGCATCCACAGCCTCACTGGACAACCTGTTCCAGTGTCTCACCACCCTCACAGTAAAGAATTTCTTCCTCATATCTGGTCTAAATCTACCTTCTTCCAGTTTAAAGCCATTTTCCCTCATCCTGCTGCTACATGCCTTTCCAAAAAGTCCCTCCCCAGCTTTCCTGTGAGCCCCTGCAGGTACTGGAAGGCCACTATAGGGTCCCCCTCAGAGCCTTCTCTTCTCCAGGCTGAAGAGCTCCAGCCCTTTGATCATCTTCGTGGCCCTCCCCTGGACCTGTTCCAACAGCTCCATGTCCTTCTTGTGTTGGGGGCCCCAGAACTGCATGCAATACTCCAGGTGTAGTCTCATGAGAGCAGAGTAGAGAGGTGGAATTATCTCCGTTGACCTGCTGGTCACACTTCTCTTGATGCAACTCAGGATACGGTTGGCTTTCTGGGCTGCAAATGGAAAGGGATTGCAAGCAAGCAGGTGAGCTGTATATTCTTGACTGAAGGTAATTGCTTTGAATACCTTCTTTGTGTTTGTAAAAATTGAGGAAAAAACATTTTCTGAGCAGTTAGCAATCAGAATTTTGTGAACCTAGACTAGAAAAACATGGAGGAAATGATTTGACTAATAGATGACATTTACAGGTCTTATGCTACAAATGATAGTTTAAAATTCATACTTTAAAAGGTTAACTGTTGAATTTAAATTTGGAAAGCTTAGCATTCATTTGCCTGCAGGAGAGAAAGCCAGTGGCTTTCAGCAGTGGCGCTGCCTACAATGTTGCAAGAGCAGCCAAGCCTTTGGTACTTGTGTTTTGCATATCAGTATGACCATTCTGGGAAGGATGGGATGAGCGGCTTCCTCTGGCAGCGGGCTGAGCTGGCTCTGCTAGTGAGGCATCTGCCAGATTGGAGAAAATTCCCAAACTGGTTAGATACCTAAATCACAGTTAGAGTCAATATGATTTAATAATTTAAATGACACTTCTGAAACAGGAGAGAGAGATACCATTTTCATAATTCTGGTCTCACTAGGAAATGGTAATTACATACCCATTTATTTATTGTTCTACCATATGCAAAATTCAAAAAGCCAGGAATGTTTTAACTATATTCAGAGTGCAGATCAGTGGCAAAGTGGAGATGGGTGTTCTGTCTCCTGTTTTCTGATGGCACTCCACTGACTGTATTGTTAGGTAGAAAACCCATGCAACAGAGCAGTTCCAGTCCTTGTAAAGTGATCTTCACAAAGGTACTGAGGAGTTAAGCTTCTGAAGGAATAATTACTTTCTGCTAAATTTGTGGGGAGATGCATCCTTGTGGGAACAGTTCTAAAATGCCAATGGTTCTCCGCACCCTTTTTCCCCAAGGGTATCTTGCTGGCCAGCTTGCTGTTTTGTCCCTTTTTTCCTTGTATGGTACAGAGCACCATAATATCCGTAAACCTCCTAACTATTTAAAAATAGAAATAACAGTAACAGTCTCTCTTCCTTCTGTCCTACTCCGCATGAGAAATACTTTTTAAAGAAGAAAAAAGAAGTCAAAACTTGTGAGTGAGAAGATGATCTTGGCAGAGCCAAGTGAGGGTTAGTTCTGCGTTTAATTTGAAGCTTGCAGTTTGCACTCACTTTTGAGGACGCATGAAATGTTTCATGTTCTGCTGAACTTGTGGGAATTCTGACCCCCTTAGTTAGAAGCTTGCTGGAAATTTTATGGTGCAGCTGTAAGATAGCTTTTCTGGGTAAGGTTAGAGAAGTCACTAGAAGTAGCTGGATGTTTTGAATATGAAAATAGAGCACTCAGCAAAGCAGCTGAGCATCTTAAGCGACTTGTGCTGCTGAATGGATAAGGTGTTTCTGTTGGCTTTTTGTAGATGGGTGATTTTATTCCTTAGTGCAAGTTGCAGTAGTTATATATTGAGGCTGGAGTATGGAAACTTGTACTCCTTGTAGAATGGAGGGAATTATTGGTACTGAACAAACAGGGGAGTATGTCAGAAGTTGCTTGTTGTCTGTTACCTTACTTATCTTTCTTGATAACCCTTCCTTTCCGAAGTGGTTTTCAGATAGCAAGGTAGACTTGAGACTCCTGCTTCAAACTTCTGTTTTTAAATTGCGGTGTTGTAAAATGCAAGACATTTCACATTCAGCATAAGTACCAGTGAGAAGTCGGATCTGTTGTCAGTGATCAGAACGAAACAGGTTCATAAAACGTGTATACAAAAATAAACTGGTAATCACTGAAACTGGTGGAGAAGTTGTGGAAAATTGGCAAGAAATAAGATAGAAAAAGAAAACTGAATTGGAAATTAGTCTTGTAAGGAAAGAAGTGGAGCAGAACGTATGCTCAGATGAGGTTTACTGGAAGTGAGGCAAGATACAAAAAATACAAACATGGCCATTCATTTGTAGCCTTGTCTAAAGATTTAAAAGTAGTGAAATTGTTGCAGTGGCAAGCAAAATTATTATTAAAATGACCCTTTTTTTTTTTTTTTACTTTTGAACTTTAGCTGTGTATAAATACCATGACATGAGAAATAGTAGGTAAAACAATTCATATGTGATGTGTAGTGCCCTTGTTGTAACACTTTCTTCTGAGAACAGCAAGGCCTAGCTGAGTTTATTCAGTTCAACCACTTTAACACGCAGCAGATGTAGTAGCAACAATGCTGTCTACTTATTCAGTGGGAGAGGACCATTGTGTCATTCACATGTTGTGTAGTTACAGGATATTGGCTGGGATGAAGACTTCTGGGATAGGATTTCTGATCAAAGATGAAAGAAGCCTTCTCAGCAGCTGGGGTTGAAGGTTGCCCTGATTGTTAAGCAGCTGCTGTGATAGGTTAGGGGGAGAAACTTATACTCAGGTTTTCCATGTTTGCTGGATGTTGTGATTCTGAGGCTTATTTATTTATTTATTGAGTTCATCCAAGTTCAAGAAAACTGTCTCACTGCCTTCCACTATGTATGGTGTTGTTTCCCTACTCGGTGAGTATCGCCTGCGATCCCTGTTCCAAGACTTAAATTTTGGCCTGGCTGAATGCCTACTCTTTGCCTGTGTTCCATTTACCAGGCAGTTCAGATCGCTTTATACTAGTGCCTTGTCTTCATTTCTCGCTCCCGCTCTTTGTATCGCTTGGACATTATACCAGAGGTGGTATTATCCCCTCTTTAGTGTTTTTGCAGAAAGGTGTATGAACAAGGATTTGCTTGTGGGATCTGTATAAAATGTTGTGTTGCCACACTGCAATTTACTTCAAGACCTGTCAGTGCCAGTACCTAATTTCCATGCAACTTCAACATACTTCATTATTGCTTGTAGTTCTTGATTATTTTTTTTTTAATGTCTCCTGAGCAGGTGATGTCTTTTCTTAGTCAGAATATGCAGAAGCTAATGGAGCCGCTGAATTGTGGCTGTATTGTAACAGATCTTTCCACTCATGTGAACTTTAATGTGATAGTTTTCCATCAAATTTTAAAGGCTCGGTTTCCTTTAATCTGGTTCTTTTTTTTTTTTAAATGGCATATTTCTTCCACATCTTTGGAATTGCTCTTTTTTTCTTTCTTCTCCATATGCTTATTTGAATTCAACATGAAAAACTGAGATCTTTAGCTAGCTCTTCAATAAAATATCTGATGCAAGTGGTATAGGAAAATATATCCAAAATGAATTTCAGTTTATTAAAATTGTAGTAAGGGATTTTTAGAGACAAGACAGCTACTCTGTTTATGTATTTCTTTTTATCATAGTATTGCAACTAATACTGACATATTAAAGTGTGCTGAATTAAACTTCTAACCAATCAGGTCCTTCTGAAAAGAAAACAATTTTGGTACTCTGCCTTCTGTTTTTACAGCTCAGTGAAGACAGTGTAAGTAAGATGTCCATAAGAATGGGTGTTGAGTCATTTTACTTGAAATCTTCTGGAAGATGTTGGGATAGCAGTAAAGATTGAAACTTTGAAGCTTTCTTTATGATCCTAAGTCCTGGGAGTGACTTCAAATGTATTAAGGCAATATAAGGATACAGAGACTGTTCTATAGTAGCATTTGTTACAGAAAGATGGTAGTATGGTTCAGAAATATTTAGTCTCTAAAAGAATGTTGTTGTAGATTTGCTCTTGGTTAAGAATCAGGTAATACAAAAGAGTATGATCTTTAAAGACATATATATATATTTGAAAAAAAATAACTGTTTTGGCAAGAAGTGCAGGACTCCCTCTGTTGATTTTCATATCTTTGTGTGTTTGGCTTCCTAGAGAACTGAAAAGGTTATTCTTGGCCTAGAGCCCTAGGCTAAAAATGGATTCTGGAATCTTATAGCTCAGTTTGGTGTTGAACAGTTTTGTGCAGTAGTAAAATAACTGCAGTAATTGGTAGTCCCACAGAAGCATTTCAGTTATGCACTTAAATGTTAAGCTGTGGGAGAGGTGGCCACGTGATGCCTCCAGCATCAAGTTTATCACAAAAATGTAAGTCATGTTTATCTGGGAAGCAATGGTCGCCTGAAAAAAGAGAGACTTTTCTACAAGTACTCTTTAAGGGAGAGTAAGAATGAACTTAGGTTTAGCTCCTACAGGGAAAGGCTCTAAAATAAAGAATTAAAATGCTGTTGCTATGGGAATGGTGAAACACAAGGATTGCATTTGAGACTCCATGTGTGGGGAATAGAACAAATCTTTGAAGTTTCCCTGTGCTTCTATCCTGTATAATAGGATTTAACTAGAAAATCAAAACAAATCCAAACCCAGCCAGTTACTGTGTATGTATATGTGCATATATTACATGCAGTGCTCTGAATGTTTGCTGAAGAGTTTTGGTGATTACATAACTAGGAGTTTTGAATAGTCAGGAGGATGATGAGAGGCCAGCTATTTAAATCTGAAAAATCTGACATCAGTAAAGGGTTTGAAAAATGCTTGGATATACTGTAGAGGTAGCTCACAAGCTTAGTCCCTTTACAGTATGCTAGTGTATGTGTGTATTAAATGCATTATATTAAAACTAAAAGTTTTGTCTGCTTTACTTTAGGCATGATACAGTTTTATTTTGTCATGTCTAAATACATCATCGATGCATTAAAATAGGTACAGTTTGAGGATAGAATAATCAATTTATTTTTCCTTACGTCTCAACTTCTTTCATGCTGCTTGTTTGGTAATTATTATGATGAAGTTATTTAGTGAAGGATATGCAAGCCTGAGCACTCGGTCTTTATCATAAAACAGTGTAATTAATTCCACAGGAAGCAGTTTTACGAAAAAGAAAATGTGAGGGGACAGTGAACTGATAAAGCTTTTTTTAAATTTTTTTTGCCTTCTTTTTAAGAAGCAATTATAATACTGCATTTATATTTAGCCTTTTCTGTCATTCTTTGCCTTATTTCACCTGCTGCTGTTTTCATTCTGGGGTCAGTGGATTATATTTGTTGAAGAATGGAATAACTGATGTGTCTTAATGCTAGAAGAGACATTTAATATTGATACAGTTTGACCCTCTGCCTAATACTGGCCATAAATTATCCTGATTGAATCTTCATATCTAGACCAAAAATGTATGGCTCTCCTATATGCTGTGCTGATCCTAAAGTACACTAGTGATTATAGTATGATTAATATTTTACTTTGGAAGTAAATAAGAGAAATAGCCCTATTTATTTCAGCTTCAACTTATAATCATTTGTTCTTTATTTTCTTGTACTACTAGATGGGTACATGCACTAATTTAAGGTAAGGATGCAAAACTATTGCATGGAAAAAAAACCCAACACTTGGATATATTTAAAAGCACCGCTAATCTTATCTGAACATACTGTCTACTAGAAGAGCCTTTCCAATTTGTTCATACCAGAACACCAGTCACGTAGGTTTGGTTGCAGGGTCCATCTGATGCCTTGTCAGAAGTTTTATCAATAAGATAATTTAGCATATAATATCAATTTATTTAGGTGCACTTCTTCTCAATCCAACATCGTTCATGGTTTTCTAGACTTTTTCCCCTAAAATTCAAAGTTATTGTTGATAAAATCTGCAGTGACAAATGTTAATGGTACAGTAAGTAATTGTAGGGTCCAGTTCTAGATATCTGAGGTCCACACAGCAGGTTAGACACAAACTCAAATGTAACCCTGTCAGAAGAAATCTGAGAATTACAACATGATGCATGCAGTCATGGTCTTGAGAAGTAACAGTGCAAGCTTAGAGTGATGATGATCACAAGCTTCCACCGACTCTTAAGGTGCAAATGACTACCAGAATGAATATCTGATTTACTATGTGAACCTGTCTAGAAATTGCAGTGTAATTTGAGTTGCTGAACTCCATATGAATCCGTTATTTCAAAATCATTAGTTAAGATAAATGAGACCATGGTTGGTGTTAAGACCTTAAATTGCTTAGTTTCTTGGTTAAAATTTGATGGACCACCTGATTTGAAGAACCATTTGTGTTATAACAAATGTAGTGTACTGTTTGTTTCTATGAGTACTGTGATTTGAGGCGTTTTTCTTACTTCAGCAAACATTTGTGTATCCTTGTTTTGCTCTATGAATTAGGGACACAAAAGTGAAGGTTTTTTTCTTATGCTAAAAACACCTTAAATACAGAATGAGTTGTTTTTTATTTAATTAAGAATTCCTCCTTGAGCATCTCTTCTAGAGCGTAGTTGCTTGACAATTCTGTTTATAGAAACAGGATGTTTTGGTTTTATGCATTTCTTGGGAACTCATTTTAAGAAAGTGTTTGTTTACCTCCACCCTTGGTGGAATGCAGATGACATCAGTTTTTTCTTATGTACTGGTGCTCCAGCCAGTATATAAAGACAGGTTTAGATGTGCTAGCAATGTAAAAAGAATTGAATGCTAAGCAGCCTTGCTGTTTAAGGTGAATTGATGTTATTGATGTCCAGGTGATCGTATCTAAGGCAATAAAAATAAAGCTGGAGGATTAGTTTAGGAAGGATTGAGGACAAACAGAAAAGGGGCCAAATATCTGTGTCAGAAAAGGCATATGGGTGATGAAAAGTGCCTTGTTATTGTGTAAACTTCGCAATAAATGGAGAGGCCAATATTCAGTAGAATGTGGTAGCTGCACCTAAACGTTTTTAAGCATTTGAATTAAAGTTTGTTGTGTGATTTTTTTTTTAAGGGCGGGGGAAGGGAAATTAAAAATGAATGAAAGATGCTAATGAAGATTCGTGTTTTTTTACACTGCAATATGCCTAGTTGACCAGTTTTCACCTGTGCCATTTAAAATATTTTAAACAATTGTTACACTGTAAATCACTGTATGCCTTTCTTTGATGGCAAAGCTGTGCTCCCTTCTTTTGATCTGCATCTCTTATCTTCAGTTTTCTCCCACTTGTGATAATTTTGGTTCGACTGGAATTTGTTGTCAGTAGTAAGTGTTCTCTATGGAAACTTTTGGTTAAAGTCTAGGTCCATCTTCACAAAATCAGCTCCTTTAAAAATAATTTTTGTAAACCAAAATAATTTTTGTAGGTTTATTCTGACTTGGTTTAACTTTCATGGGATCATAGGATAAACTGGATTAGGAGGGATTCGCAGGGGTCATGTGGTCCAACCACCTGTGCGAAGGAAGGTCAAAAGTGAGCCTGTTTAACATGGTTTTGCCAGCTGAAGCGTATTTCATTTAGCTCAGGCACTCCTGTGTATCATAAACTCCTGCAAATGATGGGTAGTGGGCTATTTGGAACCTTCCTTTTTAACTTCTCTTTCAAAACTCTTTCTTTAGCTTTGCAGTGAGATTTTGAGCAGAGAAGCTGACTGCTGTGTGTGTGGAACAGGCATGATGATTCCTCCTGTAGCGAGTTCCTAACGTTTTTGTGGTGAAAAAGTATCCGAGGTGATTAATCTCTGTTTATAACAGCTTGCTTTATATCTGCACAAAGCTTACTTGGATACCTTTTGTCCACTGGCATATTTACCCATACACCTACTAATAGAGTCTTGCTCAAATTGTATATTGGTGTAGATTTTGACATGCTTTGTGTCTGTTATCAAATGGAGACTTTCACTGTGGTAGTCTGTGTGAGAGTATGGGAGAAATGACTTAGCATAAAGCTTTTTGCAAGTGCTTTTGCAACACCTTACAAACAGAATGGTCTTAGTTATTGTTTTAAAGCCTACTCTGGGTAGATTGGTGGTCTCAAAAGATATTCATGAGGAGCTTGTAGCTCTCAATACTGAAATGCTCAGTAAGAATATTAGAACATATTTGGTTTTTTGCGTTGAAATAACAGGTTTTTTGGGTTTTGTTGGTTTTAAGTTCTGGTAACAGCTGTAGATGAGTGTATTTGAATTTAGTAAACTGTTGAAGTGTAAATTGTGCATATAGCAGATAACTGAAAATAAGAAGGTCCTGAAGGCAATTAATTAATCTTTATTTGTTTTGTGCCAGTAACAAATATCATAGAATGGTTTAGGTTGGAAGGGACCTTTAAGGTCATCGAGTTCCAACCCCCGGCTATAGGCAGGGACACCTCCCTTTAGACCAGGTTGCTCAAAGCCCCATCCAGCCTGGCCTGGAATATCTTCAGGGAGGGGGCATCCACAGCCTCACTGGGCAACCTGTTCCAGTGTCTCACCACCCTCACAGTCAAGAATTTCTTCCTCATATCTGGTCTAAATCTACCTTCTTCCAGTTTAAAGTCGTTTCCCCTCGTCCTGATGCTACATGCCCTTATAAAAAGTAAAATATATAAGTAAATATAAATGTAAAAAAAAATGTATGTGTACGTATATAAAAATCCTTTACTGTCTTCTCTTTGTAAAAGAACAGAACAAAAGTCTGGCTAATAACCTTAACTTGACCATGAGTTGATCCTGATGGTTTAAGCAACTGATGATTACTGCACTGTGAGTTTTTTGTTTCAGATGCTGGTTAAAATTTACCTTCAGAATTGAGTTGTAGGAGTTTTCCTTCACCCAGATCTCTTTGTTTTTAATATTACGATCTTGAGACTTTTGATGTTTAGTAAGCTTGTACTGTGCATCTAATGTAATTAAGAGTGGGTTGTGCAGAGCCGTATAATAAAGCAGTAGTTTGACTGCTAAAGATATGTGGGGTTTTTTGTTTGTTTGTTTTTGTAAAATTATGCATTGCTGTTAAGGGAATTACTGCAAAGCTTTCCTGTTAAACATAAGGATAATACATAGAAATTTTGTTTTAAACCTTTCCCAATGTTTTTATAAATTGAACAGATGAACTTAAGCAGATTTTCTTTTTTTCTTAGTTTTCATGTGCAAAATAAACTCAGATAACAGAGAGAGAACTCAGGCAGTCTTGCTATTTACATGTGATGTCATGGAATCATTTAGGTTGGAAATGGCCTTTTAAAACTGTCAAGTCCAGCCATCACCTAATGCTACAGGTCCACTTCTAAACCATATCCACAGAAGGTCCATACTGTACTCACCATTTTCATGTTCTCTTTTCTTCACTGATGAATAGTACAATTGCAAGATTTCTACTTGCTGATGAATAATGTAATTCTTTCAGGCTGGCAGTCTTTCTTTCTGGCTTCAAATCTAACTAGTGAGTTTTTGAGTTTTTGCACATTTTTTTTCTTCTTTTTTTCTTTTTTTTTTTTTGTACTGAATGGCTCTTAAATACCTGCAATTAAGGTGATCATTTTGCTCAGCAATTTTCTACTCTTGCCTTTGTGGCAAAGTAGCAATTAATATCTAGATTTTCTGAGTGCAGTTATGGAACTAATTGTGGTGACAATTTGAAACAAGATTAAGACTCCACTGAGGTGTTTATTGCAAAGTATGAATGTGCAGTATAATTTTGCTGCATATCTTAAGTTTCAATCATCACTTCTGGCCTTGCTATACATATATGTTATATATATATATATACACGTTATATGTATATATTTGACAACTTGGTTCCCAGATGCAGGTAGAGTGAATGCTAGGCATGGCTGAAATGATGGGTAAAATCTCAACTAAATTATGTATTTGGCATTTTCCCTCTTTTACATTTCTAATCATTTATGGGACTGAACTCTTGGTGAATTATGAAGCAAAAATACGTGCATGAAGAAATTTGTGTTGGTACAAAAATCTATGACTAAAAATCTACAGTATCCTTAACTTCTTTTAATGAGGGTTCTCTGCTCAGAGCAGCACATAGCGCTTCAGCTGCGTGAACCTCTGCACAGGTTATTGAATCTGAGTTTATTTGGCTCACTGAGCTTTGGTGTGTCTGTGTGACTGTGCACAGCAGTGTTGATGTCTGTATGTTATGTGACTTTGCAGTTACAGCTGTTGAAATATGTTGCAAGACCATATACACTGGCTGGTGTATATAGTTTTACATGTTAGGCTTTTATTTTAATTCTTAGTTTCAGGCTGTCATGGGGGAACTGTAATGCCATGTCAGCAGTACTGTAAATAAAATAGGGCAAATTTGTTCTTATTTCGGTTTCTGAATGTTGGAAAAGTATTTTATGATATATGTATATATATTAACTGCATATTTGCAATGTATTTACATTGTGTGCAATGTCACCATTGTATAACTGGATTAAATATGACTTTCATGTGTGGAATTTCTCCACTGTCCTATACTCCTCCACCATCAAATGATACATACGGTTGAGAACAAGTGCTTCTTTTCCTTTAGCCTCTTCTCTTTGGTACTTTTAGGGAAACACCAGAGAGAGACAATTAAAACCTGCTTTCTGAATCTAATCAGATGAAAATCTGAAGCTGCAGAAGTAATGAAATACGCTGAGGGCTGTTCTTTTAAGCATAACTGTTGTTATGCAGGTTTTAAAGAAAAAGCACAGTGAGGAAAATCATTTAGTTTGTTACAATTGGACTGCATTTCTGCAGTTTAGTAGTATGAAAGTATTTTACTCTGGAGATTGGCTGTGGGGTTAATTGCACCCTCAGCAAGTTTTTGACACCAAGCTGTGGGGTGCAGTGGACACACCAGAGTGATGGGATGCCATCCAGAGGGACCTGGACAGGCTTGAGCATAGGGCTCAGGTGAACCTCATGAGGTTCAACAAATCCAAATGCGAGGTCTTGCACCTGGGTTGAGGCAACCTTCACTACCAGAACAAGCTGGGAGATGAAGGGATTGAGCACAGCCCTGCTGAAGAAGACCTATTGGTACTGGTGAGTGGGAAGCTGGACATGAGCCAGCAGTGTGCTCTTGCGGTCCAGAAGGCCAACCATATCCTGGGCTGCATCAAAAGCAGCACGGCCAGCAGAGCAAAGGAGGTGATCCTGCCCCTCTGCTCTGTGCTGTGAGACCTCACCTGGAGTACTGCATCTGGATGTGGAGTCCTCAGTACAGGAGAGACACGGAGCTGTTCAAGTGCATCCAGAGGAGGGCCACAAAAATGATCCACAGAATGAAACACCTCTCTTATGAGGACAGGCTGAGAGAGCTGGGGCTGTTCAGCTTGGAGAAGAGAAGGCTTGGTGGAGACCTGAGAGCGGCCTTTCAGTATCTAAAGGGGAGCTACAGGAAAGAAGTGGACAGACTCTTTTAGCAGGGTCTGTTGTGATAGAACAAGGGGAAATGGCTTCAAGCTTAAAGAGGATAGACTTAGGTTGGCTATAAGGAATAATTCTTTTACAGTGAGGGTGGTGAGGCACTGGAATAGGTTGCCCAGAGCTGTGGTTGATGCCCTGTTCCTGGAGACTTTCAAGGTGAGGCTGGATCAGGTCCTGGGCAACCTGATCTAGCTGTGGATGTCCCTGTTCATTGCAGTGGAGTTGGACTAGATGTCCTTCAGAGGTCCCTTCCAACTCTAAGGATTCTGTGATTCTATGATTACTCTTTGTTCCTTAATTTTCATTTAAAATGTTTGTCAGTGCATGTACCTGGCAGTGAAGCATGTACCTGACAGTGAATTAACTGGAGGAAGTCAGTACTTGAATAACAGCCTTTCACTGCATTATCTGAAACGTTTTTAGGGGCTTTCCACTGGATTTCCACTGTGGTAAAAGTTGTTTTGTTTTTATTAAAGAAGCTTTGTCGACTTGGTCTCTCAGAACATTGCAGTGTAAACGTTGAATTACAGGTGCACCCCTATCCATTTTTACTGCAGTTGACTAGTGTGCAGCACAGTTTGTAATTTATACAGCAGGAATCTACTTTGTACAGTGTTTTAGTAGTTAACTTGGAACAGCTCAATGAGTGTATCTGTAGTGTATGTGAAACAGAAGTCAGATGCCAAGGCTAAATCTTAGGGCACCTGTTGAAAATTTATTCCTCCCCTCTTTTGCTTTAACTTCCATTTTACAGCAAATAAACTAGTTAATTCCCAGAAGTGTGGAGTATTGATGCGAATACCTGATAGTCTTCCTCTGACAGTAAGGAACAATGAAGAGGAAGGGAGTATGAACTCATTTTATCTATTTGGAGAAATTCTGAGGTATAGTCCTTTGAAAAGGGAACTGTTTCAAAAAGACGAGCTTCTCTAGATACTGTGCTTTCTTTTCTAGTTGTGCAGGAAAATTGTTCTGTAATTCAGGATGCTCTGTTTAATGAGAGAGAGGTTATGAAAATGGACGTATGATTAACTTTGTCAACTTTTTTAAATAGCTTATGTCACTTAGACATTTAACTTGGAAGGAAAAAAAATATTTTCTAATAGCAAACAGTAGCTTTCAGGTTCTAATAGAAGGGCACTGCAAATGTAAGTACCTTCTTGTTTGTAACTGAGTTCAGTAATTTATGGCTGTGTGGAAAAATCTTTTGCTACTTTCATGTGCCTTATTTATATTAAGGAAGCCAAACAATGTGTAATTGCCTCTCTGGTATGGTTCGAGTGAATTAGATGAATTAGTTCATGTTTGATTTTTATATTTAAGTTAACAAAATAAATACAAGTAGAAATATAGCACCTATCTTCCTGGCCAATGTTTTACAACATCAGAAAAATTCTTTCAGCGTTTGTTATGATCTGACAGACCAGAATTTACGTGTTTGTCGTAACGTTGCCAGATCAGCTTCCCGTTTTGGTGAGACTATCTGGCCAATAGGTGTGCTTCATATTCATTGTAAGACTTTGAGGAAAAAATAACTTAGAGATCACTGTTTCTTTTTATCCTTGTTTGATTTGTATCTCTGTATTTTATTCAAGTACAGGCCTCTCTAATTGTGTGTAGGGGAGGTGGTGTGCTGGTGTGCCAGATAAAGCCGCAGTCAAGCCATGTGAATGCATTGCCTTAACAGACGCTCCCTGGGGTAACTATTCACATAAAAAAACATTTGTTTTTACTTTTATAATTATATGCAGGCAAAATATTTCAACTGTACTGACTGCTGAAATTACTGTTTACCAGAGTTTTGTGTAAAGCAGCTTCTCAAAAAAGAATGTTCTTGAATAAAGAACTGCCTCAGTCATTGTGCATTGCGTTCTCTCATTTGCGAGGGTTTGCAAGCACGTGTACATAGGCATATGAAAGAATTGTACATACACACTTCAATCATACGGGTTTGAAATTTGGATCTTCTTGTAGCTGGAAGGAAAAGCAGAGCTTTTACGTCAGCAGTGTGAATTCAAGGTCTTCCTAGTGCAGTCACGGGAGGTTTTCAGAATCAATGTTAAGAGCAGAGATTTGTGATTTATGCAATTTATTCAAAGCAGTTGTGCATATTTCATTTTGAGCTTGGTCACTACTTAGAGTACATACTTAAGGAAATGTGTTATTTTTGCAGTAACTTCTACATGGTTATGTTTTCATGTAGTTAGTTAATGCTGTGGTATGTTTGTTACATAGTTAAGTTACATAGCGGTCTTACTTGAAGTAGGCTACTGAATTAAAATCCCTATTATTCCTTTTTACAAAAAAAGTAAATACTGGGAGAGTGAGCGTCTGAAAATCCTAACCTAATTTTTTAGATTTTGTGTGCATCCTTGTGCAATTGGTTTTCTAAGTATTCTAGCTAAAATATAGCAAAAAATACTGTTTTTTTTCCTCCACTTATGATTTTATGAAATCTGTCAGTATTTCCACATATGCTTTAATGTTAGGCATAGCGATATTTTCAAGACAGCGTAGGATCTGAGAGAATGTGCCAAGGTATTTATGACCATCCTGTTAGCTAGTTGCTGATTCCTTCTTAATGATCATCATAACGTTTTGCCTTTAAGCAAAGGAAATGTGTCTTTGTATTTGAGGCATTTGATTACCTTCTATTCCTGTATGTGATGGAGAATACTAAGCCTCTAACTCTTCCCTGTGTAGAAGCCAAATGTTTTGCTCTTCAATTCCAAAGGATTAGTGTCACTTCATTTTGTTTTTTTCTGACTTGCTACCTATTCGTTTTGAAGTGATTCAATTTATTAACAAAAATACGGCATTGAGTCTGCAGTTATATAGTGCTGTTTTCCTTTCAGCGAGCAGGAAGCATCAGCATGAGTTTACTGTTGTATTGTGAGGCAGGAGAAAAACAGTGTTACTTGAATATGTGACATCCTTTCCATCATCACCACGATGCTTTAAAGCTGAATTGTTTATTTGCAAAACAGTGTACTTGAGAAAAGTTCTGCCTTTCTAGGGCTGTCCCTGTTATGTAACTTTCAGTTTTTTTCTTTTTTTTTTAAACATCATCTCACAAAGTATAACAATGGCTACTGAAAATCAGGGTAACGTAATGCTCACACAAGTGTATGTCTTGCTGTGGTGGATGTTATGTGCTTGAAAGTCTCCTTAGACAGCCTAGGGGAGCTGTGGGAATGAAGACCACTGCAATAGCCAGTAGTGGCTTTACAGAATCAAAATACGTGTACACTATACATCTTGAAGGAAAAACTGGTATATTTTAGTGTTAGGCAAAACATTTTAACATCTAGTAAGATTATAACATGTGACTCTGTTTAAAATTTTGCTCAAGTATTCCTTATAAACTCATACTGAAACAAAGATTTAGGAAACCTTTCCCTCTGAACTTATGTTGCTGGGTCTTCTGTATTGGAGGAATTTGCTGTGTTTTGGATCTGTAGCAATTGAAGGTGGAAGAGATGCTGTGTTCATTTTTCACTTGAGAGAGTTTCTCTAGAACAATAGTTTCCAAACTGAAAAATACTAATTACATAAAAGTTTGAGAGTGCTATTCCAATCAAACTGTTTACGAAACTGTCACATGAAACTGAGGATTTCCTGGGAAGAACATCCTCTTTCCTTTATAGCTACTAAAAATACAAGCAATAGGCAGAAACAAAACCAAACTGAATGTTAAGCAGCTCTTCAAAGGAAGGCCAGACTGACTGATACAGAGATTCGAGGATGAAAACTATTTGGTTAAGAACAGAACTTCTTCTGTTTTCAGTCTTACCAATTTCAGATGATCTTCACAGATGAATGTAAACTCCGGGCAGAGGAGGATTAAGTTTCTCCAGGTATAGTTGAAAAGGCATAGAAGAACAACGTTGTTGTGGAATTTACACAAGCAAATAGTAAGGATGTCAACTCTGCTGTTTTTAAAGAAAAGCTTTGATAGGAACTCTGCAGACTACTACTTAAATATGCATATTATATTCAGAAAACTTGTGCTCGTTTTGGAGTGGCTGAAAAACTTTACTTCTTGACTCTCTACATCTTTGTTGCTTGTTGTATCACTTCTGGCTTAACCAGCTGAGTAGGAACGCTTCTCTGTATGTATCTAGAATTGCAGTTTTCTTTCTTACTGGTTATTGTTGTAGGGCTCTGCAAGACTTGCTTCTTTCAGAATTGCAACGGTATGTCCAGCATAATAAGCCCGTGGAAGGCAAGGACAAGAGAAAGGTAATAAGCAAATTATTATTATAATAGGAAGTGTGAGGTAGCTATCAATTTAAAGCTGAGAGGTAGTAATGTGGGCCCTCTGTGTACCACAGATGAGGAATGTGACACGAGACTGTGTGTTTTTCAGAACTGTTGAAAGGAGTAAGTGTCTCTCACAAAAAGAAGAGTCCTGTGAAGATCTGGTTCTGAAAATTTCTCCGAACAGTGATGGTGGTTGAACCTTCCTGAAAATGCTTCCAGACTCTGGTAGTGGCAACTTCAGAAAATCTGGAGCTTGTTTTGCTGCAGTGGCTTTGTGGTCTGCTACCATACCAATAACAGAATGTACTTTGTGCGGAGTGGTAAATGATGGTGGATTTAGGTGGATTTTGTCTGGGATACTAGAGGTAATGTTTTGCTCCTGTTAGAATGTTGTTGCTTCCTTTCAGTTCTTAATAAATGGCTAAGAATCAATAGATACAGTTCTGTGTATGCTGACAGTTTGGAGATGACAGTTGTGTCTTAGCTGGACCTGAGAGTTGAGAGAATTTTCCATTAATCTCAGGACTCACATGTCTTGTTTATAATTACTCCCAGTAACAGAAGTGGATAACTTCAGCAGTAACTTTCTCAGAATTGTTTTCGTAGTAGCAGGCAAGCTTGGGGGAACAAAGAAGTTTGAGAAAGGCATATGGCTTTTGTGGGAGAAGCAGAAGGAACTTGGAGGCCGAACATAACCAGAGTGGTTTAAGCAAGGATGTCTGTTAAGCAGAGGAACATGCATTATCTTTTGGAAGTGGAGAAAAGCAAATGGAACAGGCTAGCCAGGACTGTGAGATGGAGTTAAGATTCGTTTTTAAAATATGTAAGTGATCTTCCATCTTGTCACCAGGGAGTTTTTTAGTAATGCTCTGTAAGCTGAACAGTAAACTGCTTTTGTATATTTTTTAATGAGGTAAAGCTAGATAAATATGCTTAATTTAAAAACTAAACAAGATGTTGGATTTATGGCTGATGGTATTAATAAAGCACATTAAGCTGAACAGGATATTCACCTAAAAGGTTTTATTTGTATTACTAGAGGTCTTTGCATTTGTAGTGAAAGTGTATGAAGAGAGGAGTATCTTGATGGCAGTGACAGATTTTATCAGTCTGGGTTTTTTTTACTCATTATATGAATGTTTTAGTCTCCCCCAAAAGGTACTTGATTTAAATATCCAGCTTATGGTCAAGTTCCAAACTAACTCTTAACTTAAAAGGAGAGTATATTTATAAAATACATTTGGGAATATTTCCGATGGACTTATAATTTGGGAATTGGAAATGAGTCTGTGCCTTGATAATTGAGATGCTTAGTTTCCAAAGTTTGCAAAATAGAAAAGGCAGGTTCGTAGGGGTTATGCTGAGGCTATGGCTGTGGCAGTACTTGTGGTTTCCTTGCAGAGTTGTTTGTGAAATGAATGAGAATGAAGATGGGACACTGGGGAAAGAGGAAAAAGCAAATAGAGGTCTACATTAAAAAAGGCAACAAAACCTTCAAACAACATAGCAAATTAGTATCCTGTGGCTGGCCATAATGAATGGACTAACCACAGTATAGAAACAGTTTCTGAATGATGTTGATTGCCAAGGCTAAAGTAAACCCATTTTTTGGGCATGTCATTGTTTTTTGTGATCTCTAAATTCTCAGCAGATCTGAGCCTTTTTCATTATTGGATATGAATCCTGTTTGTAAGCACATCAGGAGTGTAGAGAAAAAAAAACATTCTGACTAATGAAATGAAAGCCTAGCCTTTACTTGTAAGCAAAAGCAATCGCTTTTGAATTCTCAAAGAAGTTTTGAATAAGATACAGTTGCCTTAAAACATTTGGGGCTTATTTAAAAATGAGGTGAAAATTATCTGCTTGAACTAGTAGTGGAAGCGAAGTAAACTTTGTATGGTTAGATACAGCAAAAGTATGCTGGTACTAGTTTGTGGTCCACACTGTTACTCACAGAGGACCTATACCAGTGAAGGGTGTGTGTGTGAACTTTGCCAGTGTAGGCATGTTTTCTGAATTTTAACTTCTCTTAGATTTTGTAAGCATTGGGCAGTGTAACTCTTCAGACTGCTACAAAACCGAAAATAAATGGAGTGTCTTGGATTCCTCACGCAGAAGCTGGCTTCCTGTCGTGGTTTTTGGAACAGTGTGTGTCTATGGTAAAGAAGGGAGAAATTCTGTCTCTTTTTTTATCCCTTCCCTGCCACTTTCAGTAGTATTGTCATGCACTTTTTTCCTCCTCTGACTCCTTTTCTAGTCTCTCTACCTGATAATCCTCCCTTAGGAAAATAATATGTCATCTGAGAGCAGACATCTGGGGTGAGACAGACAATCAGTCTTTCCCCTATAAATCTAGCTTTGTTGGCTTGCATTACAAATTGAGTATGGATAATGGAACGTTTTCTGCACTTGAAGCAAATAAATGTGTATCTTTGAAAAAACTAATTCCAAGTACTTTTGGCTGAACAAACCCATAAAATTCCACCTCAGGGTCAGTCTTTTGTATGCTGAGGGATGCCAGGTATCTACCCTAAACTCCAAAAATACTGAAGGATTTTAGGAAGGGTAAATAATGCTGGTTGAATCTTGGCCTAAGAAAACTGTTATTCTCTTCACAAAGCAGATTTTTTATTAATTGTACTAGAGAATAGTAACACCTGCCAGGAGCCATGTAGAAATACCATAAAAATCAGCACAGACAAAAACTCCAGAGAACTTGATTTTGTTTTAGATTATGTAATTTATGAGTACATTTAACTTGAGACTTTATTGATTTTCTTTAAAATGATGTAGTGGTCACCATATAAAGTATTAAAGATACTTTTCTACTGTTTTAAATGAGCTGATGTTGCTTGTAAACCCAATTGCTTGATAATTAGGGACATTCCGTAGCGTACTGAACCATTGATTTCATCACTTGAAATTAAAAAGAAATACCCATTTCAGGTAAAATACTTCTTTTGGGAAAAGCTTTCTAATTACAGAATTGTAAATAGAGAGCCAGCTGTTCCTTTTTTCAACTGTGTCTTAGTCATAGCCTTGTCATTGTAATGTTGTGATGTAGTGATGCTTGGTATGTGTAGGAGAAGGAAGTTTGAGTGCTATTTACATGCTCTGTATTTCTGCAAGGTTAAAAGGAATGGTCTTGCAATTGTGACATTAGCCTGAGTTACTAAAGATACCATCTTAATTCCTCTTCCTGTCACAGGTATCCTGTGTGGGCTTGGGTCAGTCCTTACTGCTGTGCCTTCAATCCCTGTCTGTAAAATACACAAAGCAGACGTTTGTTGCTAGAAGTATGATGAGATCAAGTGTGATAAAGGAGGATACACTGACATCTCAATACCTATGAAAATGTCAGCACAATATGTGAACAAGTGCTGGAATGAATAGCAAAAAATCGAGAAAAGAATGGGAGTGGGGAAAAGAAGGGTTCTGCTATAGTTGGAGAGCAGCATTGTTCTGAGCCTGCAGTTGTCTTTAGTTCAGTATAATTTGCAGCTGCATTAATCTGTCATAAATTTTTTCGGCTTAAATCTTTAATGACTACAATATACTGAAATTTTATTTAATCATCCTTCAATGTTTTTTTTTATAAAGTTCAACTTTAAATAGTATAATAGAAATCAAAGTGGATTGGGGAGGAATGCGAAAAAGGGTGAAGGCAATGTCATGAAAGGGGCTGGTTGTGCCCTGTACCTGATCACTAAGGCTTAGCCCATCCTACTGAACTCTTTTAATTTTTTCCTTTCCGTCTGAGCGTTGATCCTTGGAAACAGGGCTGTCTGTGTTCCTGTGGGTGTTCATAGCAGTACAGTCTCCTCTTTGCATTTATCTGTGGGTAGCTGTATTTCCTACAGTGTGCGTCTGTCCCTTTGGAAATACTGCTCCGTTTTGCAACTACTGGGACTTGGAAAGTTGCTAGGGAGCAGCTGCTCCTGTTAACTATACTGGGATAGGAGAGAATCCCTGAGTCCCTTGGTGCATCATTTTTGGCTCTCTGTTGGAAATAAACTCTTTGCTTCCTCTATTGTTGATTATCTGTGACTAGCTTACTTCTCTTGCTTGGTGCTGGATGGTGCCTGCAAGCTTTTCTGTATCAAGATTGTACCCAACACCACAGAACAAAATTTTCTCTTTTAAAGGCCTGATATCCAAAAAAATGGTTGACACCCTTAGCACTCTGGAAGCCAATATCTGCTTCTGGTGATTATCACCTCTGGAGGTTAAACTGCTTTCACTTTTGGATTTTAACGCTTTCAGAGTCCTAACAACTTTCTCTCTGTAACAGAGAATAAACAGTGTTACTGATTTAAGTGTACACTAAAGTATTAATTTTTTAGTATTTCCCTTTTTTTTTTTTGCTTTAAAATTGCTTGATAAACTGAAAATGGAAAGGGAGAGAGGTCAAATGATTTCTAGGTGTGAGCATGAGAGACTTTTGCAAAAGTGATTTTAAACAAACCATGGTAAATGCGTAAACATGACTAGGTAAGAAGTGTGCCTTAAGGTTTCTCCTGCTCCTAGGCCTTATTGCCACACTGCTTCCACAGGTGCTGTTAATATAAAATTTTCTCTGAAAACTCTAGATGAGTCCAAGTAGGCTTGTATTTCTTGTCTTTCTGGTTCTGTTGTCTCCTCACCATAAAGAGGCCAACTCATGAACTCAGCTATCCAAAGGGACCGAGTTATTGTACAGCTGGATTATGAAGCACTATGTGTGTCAGAAGAAAAAAAAGCTGCAAGATGTAATTGGATATGAGATTTTTAAATGGTTTTATAATTAATTGCTTTTCAGCATTGCCCCTGAAGAGAATCCAGTGTCCTCTGAGGAGGAAATAGCAGTGATTGTTTCATTCTTACATTTATGTCATTGTAAACACTTGTGAAAACATGAGAAATTATTTGTTTGAGAAAAGCTGCCTCCAGAATAGAAGTTGTAATTACATGTGATATGAATTTCAGAAGGCATTGATGCTTATTATTTTTTGTTTTCATTTTAGTAAAGCTTATGTGGTTGATTAAGATAGTAATTAGTTTTGTTAAAAAAACAGCAGCTGAAGTAGAGAGTTCTCTAACATGATTTTTATCTCAGAAGCACAGATGGTTTGTTTTATTCTTTATGTAAATCAGTATTCTTAGAAGGCTGGTTCTCAATTCCTAGATGACATACTTCATAGTCATCTGCTCCTTCTCTAGCTTAAAATGTAATGCTCTCCTGCTTTGTTTTACTGTTTACTTTCTCTTTGTTAACTGAGTGTTGCGTTATCATGCTTCCATGAAGGGAGATTAACTTGTATTTGTCACTTCCAGATTCGTTAAGTAACATTTTTTTTTGTCGTGTAATTGGGTAATATGGACAGTATCACATTGCTTCCTCTAGTTTAGGGATTCTGTAATAAACAGAGTGATGGAACATTGCCAAGTAATATTGCACGTTACGTGAGTTTTACCAGCTCTAGTTAAGACGTCAAGCACGGTTTGTTATGGTTTTGTTGTAGACCATAAACATGATCTATAAACATTACAGAAGTATCTCTCTGCCAGAATACATAATCTCTCCCTTGTTGTCTTAAATCAGTAAAGTATTCCTTGTAACAGGGATGGCATGTTTTACAGTAGAGCTAAAGTTTTCTAAAATCTTTTTGGAGCCACTCATTATTGACTTTTGTGCTCTGCATTGTATCTCTGGGAGTATCTTGTAGTCTTGAAGCAATAGTAAGTTGTTTTATTTTTTCTTTTTTTTTTTTTTTCCTATAAATTCTTGCTTTTAGTATCAAGGAGATGGAACTTGTGTGTTTCTGCAGTTGTGAGACGTAGCTTCGATGCTTGAGTACTTTGTACCAATAATAAGCATTTACATAAGCATATCTTCTGTACTTTCTTGGTTCCTATGTGAAATTAAGGGTATATTATCATAGAATCATAAAATCATTTGGGTTGGAAGGAACCTTTATTATTATCTAGTTTCAACCCCCCTGCTCTAGGCAGGGACACCTCCCTCTAGACCATGTTGCCCAAAGCCTCCAGAGTGGGGCATTCACAACCTCTCTGGGCAACCTGTTCCAGTGTCTCACCACCCTCACAGTAAAGAATTTCTTCCTGATATCTAG
>JANHGO010002572.1:0-29554 GCA_024606505.1 Aquila spilogaster
GCTTTGGCAGGGGGGTTGGACTAGATGAACTCTGGAGGTCCCTTCCAACCCCTACAATTCTGTGATTCTGTGATTCTCATATTTGTGTGGAACTTCCTATGTTCCACTTTTTGGCCACTGATCTTTGTTCAATCACTGCACACCACTGAAAAGAGTCTGGCCTCATCCAGTTGCCTCCAGCACTTCAGATATTTATAAACCTTGATCATATCTCCTCTCAGTCTTCTCTAGGCTGAACAGACTCAGGTCTGTCAGCCTTCCCTCATATGGTAGATGCTCCAGGACCTAAATCATCTTTTTCACCCTCCACTGGACTCTTCCTAGGAGATCCCTGTCTTTCTTGAACTGAGGAACCCAGAACTGGACACAGTACTCCAGATTTGGCCTCATCAAGACAGAATAGAGGGCGAGAATCACCTCCCTCGACCTGCTGGCCATGCTCTTTTTCATGCACCCCAGGAAACCAATGGCCTTCTTGGCTTCAGGGGCACACTGCTCGCTCATGGCCAGCCTGTTGTCCACCAGGACACTGAGATCCTTCTCTGCAAAGCTCACCTGCAGCACGTCATCCCCTAACCTGTACTGATGCATGCAATAATTTCTCCCCAGCTGCAGGACTCTACACTTGCTCTTGCTGAACCTCATCAGGTTCTTCTCCACCCAACTCTCCAGTCTGTTCAGGCCTTGCTGAATGGCAGCACAGCCTTCAGGTGTGTCAGCCACTCCTCCCAGCATTGTATCATCAGCAAACTTTATGAGGGTGGACTCTATCCCTGCATTCAGGTCATTAATGAAGATGTTGAACAAGATCAGACCCAGCACTGACCCCCAGGGAACACCACTAGTTACAGACCTCTAATTAGACTCTATGCCACTGATCACAGCTCTCTGAGCTCTGCCATTGTCATGGTTTTATGATTTTTGTCAGCCGGTCAGCCAGTTCTCAGTGCACCTCACTGTCCACTCATGTGTCCAGCACTTTCTAAGCTTCATTACAAGGATACGATGAGAGACAGTGTCAAACGCCTTGTTGAAGTCAAGGTACACAACATCCACTGCTCCTCCCCCATCTACCCAGCTAGTGATGACATCTTAGAAGGCTATCAGGTTAGTTAAGGACAATTTCCCCTTGGTGAATTCATGCTGACTACTCCTGATAACCTTCTTCTCTTCCAATTGCTTGGAAAGGGCATCCAGAACAAGCTGTTCCCTCACCTTTCCAGGGACAGAGGTGAAGCTGACTGGCGTGTAGTTTCCTGGATCCTCCTTCTTGCCCTTTTTGAAGACTGGACCATCATTACCTATCCTCCAGTTCTCAGGCACCTCTCCTGTTCTCCATGACCTTTCAGAGATGATAGAGAGGTTCAGCTATCACTTCTGCTAGCTCCCTCAGCGCATGTGGGTGCATCCCATCGGGGCCCGTGGATTTGTGCACACTGATTTTGGCTAGATGGTTTCTGACCATGTCCTGCTCAACCAAAGGGAAGTCTTCCCTTCCCCAGACTCTCTCTCTTATTTCCAGGGTCTGGGATTCCCAAGGGGTAGTCTTCATAGTAAAGACAGAAGCAAATAATGCATTTAGTATCTCTGCCTTCTCAGCATACCCTGTTATCAGGGCACCCACCTCATTTTCTCTAGTTTTGCTTTTACTGTTGACATACTTAAAAAACATTTCTTGTTATCCTTTACTTCCTCTGCCAGATTAAATTCCAAGTGGGCCTTAGCCTTCCTCGTTGCATCCTTACAGGCCCTGACAACATTCCTATATTCTTCCCAAGCGACCCTTTTTCCACGTTTTGTGGACCTGCTTTGAGTTTCTCCATGAGCTCCTTGCTCATCCATACAGGTCTCCTGCCACCTTTCCCTCATTTCTTACTCTTAGAGATGCACTGATCTTTAGCTTAGAAGAAGTGGTGTTTGAGTGTCAGCTAACTCTCACGCTCTCCCTTTCCTTCCAATGCTCTAGCTCGTGGAATACCTCTAAGTAGGTCCTTGAGGAGGTCAAAGTTGGCTCTCCTGAAGATGCCTGGCTATGTTGCTGATCCAACAAATAATATCAGGATGGTTGAAGTCCTCCATAAGAAGCAGTGCCCGAATCCCAAGGCTACTTCCAGCTGTTTGTAGAAAGCCTTATCATCTTCCTCCTCCTGATCAGGTGGCCTATAGTACACACCCACAACAGTGTCACCCATTTTAGCCTGCCCCTTAATTCTCACCCACAAGCTCTCCACTCCATCATCATTCACCCCCAGGTGGAGCTCAGTACATTCTAGCTACTCTAGAGCAACTCCACCACCTGGCCTTGCCAGCCTGTCTTTCCTAAAAAAGACTAGCCATCCATGACATGCTTTACTGTTGTTTCTTGTCAGGACTGCATCCACTAGCGCTCATTGTCTGCCCTCGTAACTCTTTGACATGATGATATTGTCAAGGGAAGAACTCTGTCTAGCATTTTTATGAGTCTATGAAGGAAATGATGGTTTGTCTTGAGCAATGCCAGTGGTGCAGGAGATTGCTTACTGGTTAGAGCAATGGTTTAGTGTATTTACAATGAGCTTTCATACCAGTTAAATCCACTCCACCTGAGAGCAGTTCGCCCCATTCACAGGAGGGAGTACTCAAGTTGCTGAGCTCCATCTAACATCCACAAGGATGGTTCAGCATCAGCTTCTAATCCAGAAAGCCACTTAAAACAAATCTCCATAAAGCTAATCAATAACTTCAACACTTATCTAGAAAAGCATATTCATTCCTAGTAGAGCCCAGGTAGAAAGCACCGTGTGGGAATGCTGACTTGCTGCACACTGTCTACCCTGTCCTCTCCCTGAGGGACTAAGCACCACCAACACCAGTCCCATCCTTTCCCTCTTACAGAAGAAGAGAGCAGATACTTGCTACAACTGAGTATCTGGAACAGAGCAGAAATCTCACCATCCCAGCCAACTGCCAGCTGTTCTGTGTGTGAAAGCTTAAACTGGAGATAAATTTCCGCAGCCGAGGGCTAGTTCTGTCATTTGAAGATAATGGGAGTTGCTTCCAAGTAATTCAGGGCAGGATTAAGTCCACAGACATTTCAGTTTCCGTCAGGCACCTCACTTCTAGTGCACATGCTTCATCACACAGAGTAAATTAATGTTTTTCACACTCCTTAACAAAGCATCTATTGTTTGTAAAGCACCTGCATATAATAGTTGAGTAACTTTTTGTTTATTTTGTGCCTTCAGCCGCTACTACACTTTCTCAAGCACAGCTGGCTGGTTTTCTTGTGTAGTTCTGATCTTCCTGCAGCTTTAATACCAAGCAGATTAAATAAGTCTGTCATAATAAATGCAGCTAGTTCCGCCTATTTGTGTTAATCATTCGGTATTAATTGGTATATTTTCATTCTGAATTCAAATGTAAACTGAACCAGCACCAAAAGTCAATGTTTACATCTTGTAGACCTCTAAACATCAACATTTTATCTAACGTGTGTGTGCATGCGTGGATGCCCACGTTCCTGCTTTAGTCATCTTTGATACTAAGCAGTTCCTTCTGTTTGATGTTTTAAACAATGTTATACGATATTTCCAAGATTGCTGTTGGCAATAATTACCAGTAGAAAATATGTTTTCCCCATAGGAAATTACACCGCTGTTTGGTATTATTAGTTTGTACCACTGTGTTCTGAGTCTGTCTGAGGAATGACAGAAATTGCTTCCTTAAGAGCAAAGGATCAGCTGGAAAGGAAACCAGTGTTACACTCCCGTGAAGACCCTTACAATCAGATAGGCAGCTGATGAGGAAGAAAGCTCTGACCAGATAGTAGTACAGTCCCTGAGGAAAGAATATTATCAAAAGCTCAGTCTACTTCATGTGAGGCACTTCAGTTTAGCATGAGAATCCCGCTTAGAACGGATTAATCATTTTGCAATAGAGTGGAGGGAACGTTTGAAAGAGTCATATTACAACATGTCAAGGTGCGGATTTTCTGTCGCACATGAAAATAGAAATCCTTGGCAAGAATCTTCCCATTGAAATTAAACTATTTTCTTCTTCTACCTCATTTCCCTCCCCCAGAAAAACAAGCAAATCTCCGCATGCATATCTGCAATTCGCTGTTGTACAGCCACGGATTTAGAAATAGACTGTAAAATTGTGTGGAACAGAAAGGATGTTTTTCCTGGTAGTTCGAATAGCCTCTGACGCACCGAAAGCCAAACGCCTGACTGAGACCTTTAGCAGTCCCGCACAGTGTACCTAATTCTTAGTTAAGAGATAATTCTAATCAGGCAGTCAGTTTTCAGTAAGAACTCTTCCCTTCTGCTTCATTTACCAACACATTGTCTATTTACTTACGTGCTGTACAATTTACCTTTAGTGAAGCCAGGGATGGGGATTAAAACTAGCCAATGTTTTGTGTATTTTAAAATAGTTCTCAGGCATTTCATAATACCAGATTATTGTGAAATTATGCTGCTGCCAGGCACATTTACTAAGGGAGGCCTCAGTGAAGCATTCTGGGAGAGGGAAACCGAGAATTTTTGGAGGTTCTTTGGAAGTCCCTTGTGTGACATAAGAAAGCATCATTTCACGCTTTTCTATGTGTAGCACTGCCAGTACCTGACAAAATGTGTCCCCAGTCTTCACTGCAGCCCTTGGCCAACACAAATAATAGCCTAAAGTAACAGCAATAAGCAATTAAATGGCAAATGGTGAAATAACAGATGCGTTCTATGAAAAAAAAAAAAAGACAGTAAATGATAGTTTTCCAAGGCAGAGCATCAGAAATGTCCTGGGAAACTGGAAAGTCAGTGCAAGAAAGAAAGATGTATGGAAACAAACTATAGATAGTGAAAGATTGTTACAACTAATCACAATGGAATGAGATTACTTGTTTTTGACAAGGCTTAAGATGTGGTTGTTAAAGCCACTGTACTTCCTAAAATGAATATTTGCAAGTATGCATGGGTTTACAGAGGCTGGATCATTCTCAATCAGACCAACATCATGGGGGCTTTGGCTTCTTAAGGCATGAAGATATTACTAACAATGACATATTTAGTGAAGAATACTTGATTAAGAGTTTATCAGGAACAAATAAAAAAAACTTGCATGTAATTATGAGCAGAAGTGCCCTCCTGAAAGCTGTGAAATTAAGGTAGAAAAGATCTTCTAAGAGTTCAAAGTAATACTGTGAAGAAATAGTAGGTGAGCTAGGTGATACGCAGGAAATGTAAATTAAAAAAGGGTGAAAAATGAAGTACTGTTGCAAGCCTTTATAAAATACAGAACTGTTTGTTAATCAGTATAACAGACATAGGTGGCGTAACTGATGGAATCAGATTATCAGTAGGAAGAGATGTAACTTGCTCAGGAGAGGCTCGGAGAGGGGAAGAGGACAGATGTGAAGAGAGAAAAATTAAACTACAGATATCCACATTTTTTATGTGAATCCCAAGACAGATAGTGAAAAAATAAATAGAATTGTTTGGACTAAACAAGAGAAAAGTCAAGAACATGATAAGAGTTTTCAAATAAAGGAGAATAATTTATTACCTGAGGTAGAAGAGATAAGGTGCAACAGAGTAGATTCAGATTAGACTTCAGTTAATTATAAGAATGTAATTCTTCACAGGATTTCCTGGGGAGCTAATTCAATTTTGTCATCCATGGTGACCAGTGTTGCACAAAAATTAGTTAGAAATTGGACAAATGTAAGTATTAGCACACTAACTTAAATGTTCTGTTGAGTTACATAGGAACCAGTATTTGAAAGTGAGAGCCAAAGCCTATCCTGTCCGCTGTCTCGTTGTGAACAACAGTCAGAATGAAATGCTTCCAAAGAAGGGGAAAAACTCAGCAGTAGAGAAGTCCGCTCTGCCAGTTAATAGAGGTGTTGTTCTTAGAGGTGGAACCTTAAAGGCCTGAGGCCTTTTTGACAATATGGAGCTTTAATTTTTGGTTCTAGTTCATGAAGAGAGTTCTCAATATCTGTTGATTTCGAAAGTCTTTGTTGTCACTTGTTTATTTTTTGCTTTAACAAGCTCTTAAGGATTCTACAGCTGTATGATACACGTTGTAAATTGGATTTCCTTTTACTGGCTCTGATATTTAAACCATCCTTTGTATTCCTTTGTATTACAAATGAGTTGCCAAAGATTTGTGAAGAACCAGAGGGATCTGTTGTGGGCCTGGTTGCATTTCAGATTAGTGGGTTTTAATCGTACGTCTTAAATGCCTAAAACATGAGGGAGGACAGAAGCCAGTTGGAAAGCGGTATTTGAAAAATGCAGTAACTAAATGACATTCAACTTGGAAAAATGAGGGGAAAAAATGCATCTGAAACAGGTTCTCTGTAGGTGAAGAACAGAATCAAGGGAAGCCAGAAGTAGGGGGCATGTGAGGGAGGTCAGGAGGAATGTTAATGACTTGCCATGATGCAGTATTCAGAGTACCTGACTGACTGACGAGTGAATGCTTCCAGAAGTACCCAACTGATCCACTTGCATATTCAGTTCTAACAGGCATCTGGCAGGCTGGTGGGCCAAAGTTGCAAGTTCTTCTGAATGTTTTCAAGTATTTGCAAATTCCTCCAGTTATATAACTAAAGGAAGTTTCTTAATTTCTTGGTGAAAGTAAGGAGACACCTTAGTACATGGTAGCCTTAGTAAGACAGCATAAGAAATCTTTCTCCACTCCATTCATGTGAGTGAACTTGTCCACCTTGGAAAATCATATAGTGTGTTCTTCCAAATTTAATGCTGTTGAAATTGCCCTGTCTAGGCCTTGAAGTAAAGATCTGCATTCATGTTTCTCCTTGTACCCATTCCAGGGCATAGCTCCTACTGGGTTACAAAATGGAGCAATATTTTGATGTGTGGGACATAATAAATTTACACCTGCAGCCACAATCTTGTTGATAGAGTCAACATAATCTGAAGCCAACAGCAGTGGGGAAATGGAATGAGCTTGGGTAACCCTTTGTAGGGTAAAATTTATTTTAGTCTGATGAACAAGCTGTTAAAGAATGTGTGTGTGTGTCCACTAAAGTGCCTAGACTGGGGCTATCTTCATAACCACTCATTTTTGTTGGAAGAGGAACTGTTCTGATTATTTCCTTAAGTACTTAGCCAATTAAGTTGGTCTTTTTGTCCTTTGTATTGTCTCTGTTGTTTCATTCGTATGGTATCTCTTTCCGTCCATCCTTTCTGTCACAGTAAATTCATCTCCTTAGCATAGCAAAGAATGCAGTATTGTTTTTATGTAATTGAGATACTGACTGCAGATCGAAACCACACAGAACAAGGTCTAGTCATGCCACCACAGCACCGATTTGATTTTTAAACGTTTAGGTGCGTGTATGTCTCTGAAAGTTTATCAGGGCTAGGTCTGATATAGTGAACTCCAGTTTATATTTTATGGATATGTGCAACCATGTGGAAGTCGTTTTTTTCTGTGTTGAAACATAGTTGTCTTTACAGAATATCTTTAATTTCCACAGACAACGTAATGTGACTGCTCAGTTTCCAGTGTGAGTTTACAATTAATCTAGCCTTAATCTAATCTTTTTCTTGCAAATAAGCAAGCAAATGATCTTTGGACATTCAGTAAACAAGAAGTTCAAAGACTTGAGGAAAAAACACATACTTCAGTGCAAGAACAGGAAATCTCTGTCTCGCTTCAAGATTCAAGTATAAAGGGAAAGTTTATCTCTCCCAGGTTAGAATCATGTTTCTTCCCTTTAGCTTCCAGCATATCCATAGAGACAACTGACAACGTATCAGTTAGGATTTAGTTCTAAAATCTTCAGAAAGTAATAACAACGCTGCTAGACATGTGTTTCTTCTGAATCAGGAAATCTTTTATTTCATATTTCATTTGCTTGACTGCATTGTGGATCCGTCAGTCTGTTTGAGCTCAGTAGATACAGGTATTCATCTGACAACTGGCTAATTGAATTGGTGGTTAAATAACCCAAAGCACTGAAAAGCTTGATTGATTTCAGTCATTACTGTTTGTGAAAACTAATAATTTAGTTGAAAGATATTAAGTCCTTGCTGTGACACTCTGGGTTAAAGAGCTACCAATGATATAAAGCACTCTTTTCTTTCCTGGATCCTTGATTTGAGCCCAATCAGAGTGCCTCTATCACAAAACCACCACAAATAAATCAAACGCATTTTGGCACAGTTTGTCGTCTCTGCTTAGCAAATGTATGAGACTGAACTGACACTGATCCTTAATCACCTTTAATCCATGGAGAGGGAATGATCCTACTGGGGCAGGAGAAAGGTCATTGGCAGGATCATGGGGAGAAAGTAAGTTGGCAGTTAATTTCTTAAATCTGACCTGTGAATAAGTGAAAGACTTCCACTTCAGGTTAATCTGTGAAGCAGCATATATAAAAGATCTGCATAGAGAGAAGTTAGGCTATTTAGAGAAGGTATTATGAGTTAAAAGCATGATAAACACGGTGTTTGCCTTTTAAAATGTTGGTTTCACTTCTAAGTTGTTAGGCCTTATTATTTATAATTATACATAATTAACAGTAGATTTTTTCATTATTAAATGCTAATTGCTTGGTTATGAATTACAAGAGGCAGCAGCAGCTTGAAATTGAATTGACCGTAAGAAATGATTTGGAGCTGTACAGCTTCTCCGGGTACACTGACCTGGTTTTCCTCTGTTTCTTTTCCATTCTTTTTTTTTAATTGTGTGTGAGAAGTGCTTTTCCTTTCCTAATTGCTATGTGAAATACCCACGTAAGTGAATATTTGCAGAGGCCCAGGCCCTGTGGAGGCTGATGTTATGTGCTCCACATTCTGTGGTTTGGTTTTATCGCGGTGACCCAGGCCATGTTTTAATGCATCAGTCCTGCATAAGGATTTAAAAGAATGAGATTAGACCAAGAAAATTCAGAAGAGAAATTGCTAACATTGGCTTTAGGCTGTGAAACTTGATAAACTAAAGTACTAAAATACTTCCTCAGGAGAAGCTGGAGAGCTTCTATGCGTTCAGACTGATTCAAGACCAACTCTTGAGGAGCTCATTTCCTAAACAGAGAACGTAGAGGTGAAGGGCTTTTGCCATTTGTGCAAAGGATGAGAAAAGAGTGTTCCTTTCTTCCAGATTCTCTTCAGAAGAGGACTGGAGTTCATGCATCCTCAGTAGATGCAGATGACTTATCACTGTGAGCCAAGATTTAGGATTCAGCCCTGGCCTTGTTCTTTCAACCTGCCTTTACTGGCTAACATGCTTTCCATTCCTTATGTCTGTTTTTTAGCAGAGTCCTGAAGTGATCCCATTCATTTCCATGAGAACTCAGTTCTCATTTTAAGGTCTGTATACCGAAGGAACCAGTGAGTTTGGTGATCATCTCCTTTGCATGTCTTGTTGCTGTTCTGCAGTGAGTCCTCTAAGTGACAGATATTTTCATGGTTAATCACAGGTTAATTTTGTCCTTCAGAAAGGAGGCTGAACTGTCTTGCTTCAGTAGAGAACTGTGTCCACTGAGCAACTTTGTAATAAAGCTCATGCCAACACTGCTGTATACACCTTCACTTTATGACAAGATGAATTTATTACAGTTGAACCAAATATCAAGTATTGCTTGATTGAAAACCTACTTAGGTTAAAATACAGGAAAGTTCCAATCCTTCAAATATCTGACATCATTATTTTGAGCATTCCTGTTAAAAGCAATGAGGTAGCAGATCATACGCAGAAGTGTATGTGTGTGTGTATGTGTGTGCAGTATTGTGTCCTCCAGGCCTTTTTTGGCTTCACTTAAAGAAATAATTTACATTCAGCAAATATAAATTGTGATGCTAATAATGAAATGCAAATTAAATAATATGTAAGGCACATCCTGACTTTGGATTCTTACAGTCTAGGCGCTAGCACTGGTTTTGATGTATTCTTCATCAGATTACATTGAAGACTTTATTGTTTGATGATTGTAAAGCACAACTTTAAAGGTAGTAACAAGCAACTCTAAAGGGACATGACCAGTTTGGCTCTATAATTTTCATTATTGCTAAATAAATATCATTTTCAAGGACTATTAAATAAATATATTTTTCAGGGACTAATTAATAATTCTTACATTTATACAACGCTTTTCACATCAAGAATTGCTAAGTCTACAAAACCTATGTTGTCACAGCATCCTGACCATTGCAGGCTTTCTGACCTTCCATCCCGTGTTCAGTCTTATCTTTCATATGTAATGATTTCTCAGAATATTAATTTCAATCTTACATTCTCTTTATTAAGACCCAGACATTTCTCTCTTCTGCAAATAGTGAGATACAGTAGTAAATGCCAAACACCAATGCAATGTTTCTCCTAATTTCAGCATGAAGGCCAAGGCGACAACTCTGATACAATTTCCACACCGTCAATTGTGGGGATTTCCCATGTTAGCATTTTGAGCCAGGTTCCTGCTAGTCCCTGCATGGGCTTTATTTTGTGCAGTGACTCATTCTGCAAATTTTGGTGAGACTGCTTTGTCATTCAGGAATTTCAGCACGTGGGCTCTCGGTTGCATCTTATATTGTCCTTGAAATCATGGCAATCAAAACCAATGAACATTTTTTGGGGCTGTAGGACTCCTGATAATGATTCTGGGAACCTTAGGAAATTTTCAGCCAAGGCGACTGTTAGCACCTGATGGAAACTTTTCAAGAGCTGGTAACAGCAGGTGACAGGCACTGACCGGGAGATCTCATAGGACGACCTTCCTTCCCCCAACCTAAGGAAAGATTTCAGAGGCCATTCCTTCTCATGTCTCATCTTCTCTGACTGTGGCCACTTCACAGCCTGATTTTCAGAGCTGCTGAAAGTAACAGTCCGTGGGAGCCCTTTGAGATGGCTTTCTAATTAGGCACAAAAAATAAGTGAATTCTTCTGAGTTATTTCCTTTGAAAAAGCAGTTCAGTATTAATGGAATAATGAAACAGAATAAGTTGTTTGTTGCTTTTTTTTAATAGGAAAGAGATAAATATTCCAAAAATGCCAAGGTTAGCAGAGTATAGTGTAGGAAATAGCAGAGGGATTTCTCCCTGAACTTGTGACTTTGCTTATGAGAAAAATAGCTTCTCTGAAGAAGTTGCATCAGCAAGAGAGAAGAAAGTTACTATCTGTGCTCTAGAATGGCATCTCTTTCAGTATAGCTTTTTATAGCCATTGAACACTCTGCAAGGTAATGTGATTTAAAGGAAAGCAGTAGATTTGGGATATTTTGACTTTAATAAGGATTTTTACATCGTCTGCCGTAATATCCTTACAACAATGTTCAAGAAGTGTGACATAGGTGAAACAGCTACTAGACAGCTGTGTGACTGTTTGGAAAATAGGGATCAGGAAAGATTGTTAGCAATGTAAATTACCCACCTTTTCATATATATTTGCCCTAAGATTACTTGCATTAATTATATCTGCTGTGAGAGGAACTTAGGGCAGCATACTTGGATGAGAATGCCTCCATGGCAAGGATCCATGCTTAGCAGTTTCCTGTGGCAGTAAGGTTCATAGTTAATGGCATACGACTTCAAAGAAGTGCTTCCTTTTATTCTTTTGCGTTTTAACGTGTTGCACTGTAAGACAGGGAAAAACAGTCGTATCATAAATATCATGACTGTGTTGGTAACAACGTCTTTACTTCTCTGACTGCACCACTGTTCTTAATTGTGCAGTATCCCACAGAGGTTGTGACACTCAGTATGCACACTGCTTCAGATGCAGTCATGTTATAGGGCATATATAATGGTACTGCAGAATTCTTTATCGTCAAATTCCTGTCCACCGTTGCATAATGTATAATTTCAATGTATTTTTGAGTAAATATGCACTGTGAGTAACATTCATCTTATGGGTCTCAGATTTTCTGATTTCCTTCCTTGCATTAATTTAGAAGCTCCTAAGGGAAAATGCATATACGCTACTTAACATTTCTTGAATTTGAATTTCATTTGCTGAGTTAATGTCTTCTCTCTGCTTTTTAGGTCACTTTCACATTTCTCACTGCCTGCCTCACAAACTGACTAGCATAAATTACCTGAGCAAATGCTATTAGTTAACTACTAATTTCTTGAACAGACTATTAAGAAATAAGTAACCCAAGGCTTTACACACAAAGCTGGACTAAATGTCAGGCCACGACTCATCTCACCTCACTTTAACTCAAGTTGGGATGGTTAAGGTCTAAAAGCGAAAAATCATCTCAGGAAGTGAATTAACCCACCCCATGAATGATCAGTTCACGAGCTGTGTTTGGTGATTACTTATAGGTGTTAGTAATAATCACTACTTAACCATATTTGGGATGAATTTAGACTTTATTCCTTTCTGTGATGAAAATGATCTAATCTTTTTTCTTTGCTTCCAAAATATTCCTTAATCCATCACAGCCTTTCACTTCACAGTTGTGTAGCTTCATCTACAGTTTACGGTGTGATATTGTAACAGAGAGCATTTAGAAGACCAGTAATTATTGTCATCTGGTTGTGTGTACTGAAACATTCAAGAAATTATAGATCAGCAAAATGCTATTTTCCTTTGTAAAATCAGCAGCAATTAGACACTTACGTAGTAGGAATGCCATAAACTCAGCAATTCTGTATTTAAGGTTGTTTAAACTCTGATAGGTACTGTCTAGCCCTGACTTTTCTAACGTATTCTGTATTCTCTGCTGTAGCTACTTCTTGGTACCTCGCTATGCAAAGATAAGTCATTGTTATGGCCAGAAAAAGCATATAGAGTGGAAACCGCCTAAATGTTTTGAACAGGAAAGGTGGATGCATAAAAAGGAAAATCATTTAACTTCCAAACAGCGTAATTATCTTCTTTAGCAGGTCCCTTAGCCTGTGATTATCTGTGAGGCTCCCCAGTTCTGCTGTAGGCTTCTTGTTTCTGATATGATTAAAGAATATTTTATTGTTTATTTTTAATTCCTGTGATGTTTGTTCTTGGAAACCTACTTCTGCTCTTTGCAATTTCCTCTTACTTAACGCCTGCTGAAGTTTAAGTTCCTGTTTATTGTCTTCGCTGGGATCAGGTTTCCAAAATGTTAAAGATTTCTGTTTGGTTGTAAGAGACTCTTGAACCTTGCCATTCATCCGGTTTAGCTTAATCCTGCCTTCCTGGTTCCCCTTCTTACACATTACACAAGTCTTCAGAGACGGTTCGATTTAAAGTAGTGTCATTATTACCTTTGCAGTTACTATTCTGCAATTTTACTTTTAGGGTCTTTCTGACTAATTCCTTACTAAGTGTGCGAATTCCACTTCATTTCTTATTTTCTTACTACAAAAAAAAAATACAGAAATATGAACAGGACCCACCAAGAACAAGAGGTAGAATGGAGAAGCTTGTAAGATGAGAGATGGGGAGCACAGGAGCACTTACACATTGCCCACGCTCCCATTTGTGCTGTATGCCTGAACTGGGAGTGGAGAGCTGCATGCAGAATCCCAGTAAAACTGAGCAGACTGTTATATGTCAGGCTCTCCCAACAGGATGTTCGTCCCTGCCTTCCATCCACTGCTGACTCTGCAAGGTAATGGCAGAAGTTCTGGCTGCAGGTTGGCTGTTCACTGTGTCCTACTAATGAGAACCTTTTTCTGAACATCTTGCCCAGAGGGAGTGGATGCCCCGTCCCTGGTGATGCTCAAGATCAGGCTGGACAGGGCTCTAAGCACCTGATGGAGCTGTAGATGTCTCTATTCATTGCTGTGGAGTTGGATTAGATGTATTGCTTTTCTTTCTGACACAGAGCAGTGCTTTTAACAGGCAGATAGCTTCATTTATCAGTGAGAATTTCGAGCATTAAAGTTGTATTTGAAGTGTATAAAGCTTGTTTGAGCAGTGTCTGGAGCTGAATTGAGAAAAAGAACACAAGTATCAGGACTTGAACTTAGATGTAGATGGGCAGACTTTTGCCAACTGTGTCACTCATACCACAGGGTTAAGACGACAAAGTTGCAGACACAAAACCACACTGAGGCCCCTCTGCCTGGCAGAGTAGAGTGGGATAAGTGTATTTTTGCATGATTTGCTGAATTATTTATATGCTGTCACATCTGCAGCCCTTTTGTCTTACACGAGCTGCATTCAGCGTTTAATTGAAAAAGTCAGAGCTCTGCAGGCATAGAACAGAATTGCATCTTCTTTGGCTGACTCAGAAGTGGATAGTTCTTTCTAGGATTTTGTTTTCCACTTGAGAGCACTGGCTTTGTCTTTTAACATTTGCTTTTTGGAGCCATCACTCATCTCTCCAGTGGCATTCTATTTCTTTAGAGCATTGCTGGAAGTTAGCCAGCTCCACGTTCTGATCACCACCAAAGACCTGTGTAATTGCCATTTCCTCTGCTATCACACATTTTGAGAATGTCTCATAGCAATTTCAAGCCCAGTGCTGTCATTAACTATTTGCACACAAAACTTCATTGGTTCTTATTTAAATAAATCACGAGTATTGCTGTTTTCTCTGTTGGTTTGTTTTTTTTTTTTCAGAAAATAAACTGGTAGTTTAGAATACTTTCAGTTAATCTAGGACCTGAAAACTGAAATACTTCAGAGTTATTTATCCTTTAGTAGTCTTGGTTTTGTAAACTGTATCTAGTCCTGTTTGGGTAAGTACCATCAATATTATGCAGAACTGCAAGTTTTGATGATATTGTATTTACCATTATTTTATTATTTTTATTATTGTTTTCATATCAAATGTTTGAATGGCTTGCATATTGAAATGTCAGTGATATAATAATATAGTGATTAATAGTGTCATTTAACATGTGCTTTGTATTTAAAAGCCCACACTTAACAGGCGATTTATCATACTTATGTTTATCCCTGTAAACCATGTAGTGACAGGTAGTCATCAAAGTTCCTTCTCTAGTCTGGAGAGAGTCATTACAACAGGCTGATGCAGAAGTCTGTGAGACAGGTGGATACAGTCATGTTCCGAAGGTGTCTTTCAGTTTCCACTAATAACATAAGAAGTCGGGGTAACTTATTATCTGTATGCTTTCTTGATGATTCAGTTAAGTGAGTTACATTCTGCCATTTCTGTTAGTGGGATTGTTTTCAGTGGGATTGTCAGGTTGAGGACTGCCCTAGTTGCCTTACTTTTTTGCAGGATTGGGCCCATATAGCTTTTTGTAAAAGATTTGCCATGTAATTGCATTGTTGCATGTTTCTTTTTCTGCAGCCAACATCTTATATATGGCCAGCCAAGAAATGATGAAGGTTGTGGAGAGAGACAGTACAACCATAAAGCAAAACTTAAAGAAGGTAACTTCTTAATTCTCAGAGTTTTCATGGGGAGCCCACATGCATGGGAAAATGTTACATCGTATTACATACAACAGGAATTTCATCAGGATTGATTCTAATTTTATGTTAAAGCCTTTCCATTGGTTTGGAGAAACCATCAAAGGGATCGCAGATCATTAAAGGGTCATTGACCTACACCTTTGTAGATGTAATATTCACCACTACCAGGTCTAGTATGTCACAGCACTCCTTCTTCCTTCTGTCCTTGCTTGCATGGTATTTTTGGTGGAGGTATGCGTGTGTTCTGGCTAAGCCTGAGACATGGTATGCAGCGAGGCCAGTAGTTACATGGGTTCTGATCAGACAGGCAGATGGTGAGCCAGAAAATAAGTTGAGACTGATTGAGCGGATCCTCTGCTTTGGTGCTGGACAGATGAAATACAACACGTGCCACCTGTGTTGCATGATGTGCAGGTCTGCTCAAGTGGTCTAGACTACACTGTGACCAAGAGTGGAATCTAATCCATACATTTTCAACTTGAGATCAGTTAATGTCTAGGGATTCTGCAAGCTTGTTTTTTCTATGGTATCAAAACTTACAAGAGAGGAGTCAGCAAAATGTACACAGTTCAGCCATTCAACTGCATAAGGTGAAGACGGATAATGCATTGCTTGGAGACAGAAGCTACTGCTGTAAACTAAACAGTTCCAAGGACCTTTCCCCTGCACTGAACTTTCTCAGCTCTACAGATTAATCATTGAAACAGATTCTGGTACAGTTTTGGTCTACACCAATTAGCATTCTCTCAGTCAATTCCCAGACACATTTCTGGGGTTGACACAGGCCAGGAACTGTTCCTAATTTGAAGTTTTGATGTGGTCACCCTGTTTTGGAGGCTGAGAGAATTTAATAGCGAGACCATTCCAGAAGGCTGATGAGCCAGAAAACTGCCACATTTAATAAACCACTATTGGTGTAGCTGCTGTGTGATTAGATAATCACTATAATATGTATTACTCTATAGTGTTCCCTTCCTTCCCTTTTTTATTGTATCATCCCTGACTTTATACTGAGAGAACAATTCCAGCACTTTGCACTGGCAGAGATTTTCCTTGGAGAATGTAATTCTCTAGGACAGAGGTCCTAGATCTCTGTGAGATTACTTTGTGCCTTGTAAATAGATAAGGTACAAAGTTCACTTAATAAATCAGTCTTTCTTTTCTTGGCTGAGAATTGATGTATTTTTGACATCCCACCGCCTTCTCTGCAATTTGAAAGGTATGTTCAGATGGTTCAGTTCTGATTTGTTTAAAAAGAAGTCAAAATAGCACACATAACTAAGGAGCATGACACTGCACTAGGCATTCATATTTCTTCACGTTGTTATTGCAGAGCGTTTGAAGTTCTCCTGCACCTAGGGAGAAATCTCAGTAAAGAAACTGAAGGGCTCATCATGCAGAATGCAAATATTCTCAATGTCTTAAATAAAACTTTCCATGGGTTGATCCAAAGCCTAATGATCTCAAGGGAAGCTGTTAATTTTACTGACTGAATTGTCTGAGTGTCAGGGAGCAGCGAGGTCTGCCTGCTTGTTAAGGGAGAGGCTCTGTGAGCTGAGAGTGACCCTGAACCAAACAGGGTGCTCTCCCACAGTGGGGCAAGCAGAGTAGGGTGATGGCAACAGATTCCATCAACTGTCCCCGGCAAAGCAATTGCAGTGAGGAAGAGAATCCAATCAGGAGCAAGAGGTGGCAGCCCCAGAGACAGGGCTGCGACATAGGTCTGAAGTCTATCCAGGAGAGCTGGACAAAGACACTGGAACAGGTTGCTCAAAGAGGTGATGGAAGCCCAATCCCTGGAGACACTCTTGGTCAGGTTGGATGTGGCTCTGAGCAACCTGATGGAGCTGTACATGTCTGTGTTCAATGGACTTTAAGAGTCCCTTTCAGCTCAAGACAATTCTGTGATTTATGACGGGAGGCAAGCTATGAGGTGGGAGCGATCCAGGCAACAAGCTGTGTACAGTGTAGGTCCGCTGCCCATAGGAGGAAGGGACAGAGGCTAGCTCTAGCAGAACTAGTTGCTTGGGCAAAGGCTAAAGGCCCAGGGCAAAGGCTGAAAGCTCATGTAAAGGCTGAAGGCCCAGGGATGGAGATGGAGGAGAGTAGTGATGGAAAGCCTGGACCCACGGGCAGGGATTGTGGGTGAAGGTCCCAGGTGAGGCTGCTAAGGACCTACTGGCACCCCCAGGGCCCTGAAACCCAGGGTACGACTTTGCATGGGATTAGTCAGGGTATGAAAGTGAAGAGTTTCCAGGGTCAGGACTTTGAGTGCTTGTGGAAATTTTAATCACAAGCATATGCTTAGAGTTAAGCATAATAGCTTGGCTGGATGAGGATGATAGAGCTGACAATTAGCTGTAGCTCCAGTGAATTCAGAAGGTCTGCTCAGACACTCCGCATTACCTAAATGCTTATTTCTTGCACTGAACGAAGGCCAGTGGCCAGCAGTAAGAGTTTGCAGGTGTCTTTACTTCATCTGTGCTGTTGTTGACTCTGTCGGTCTAAGCACAGCCTTGGCACACAGCAGCGTTTTCAAACCTGTGTTAACTTTCCTTTATTGATTCTTCTGTGTCCTCATACTTTAAAAGTGGCAAACATATTCAAGTAAACAGAACGCTGAAGCGAGCTTACAAACAGCTGGCAAACCAAAGAGAAAGCAGGTCCGAAAGGGAATGCTTCTCTTTTTTCATTCTTCTAGCAATTTCAGGGAATGTAAGAATTAAGGAGAAGTTTTTGAGTTGGCATTGTGTTAAATTTGAAGTGTATTGACAATAAAAATGGACTTAACTTATGAAGGTTGGAAGTTTATGAAAACAGGAACTATAGTCCAAGTTGCTATAGAACTGGCAAGCTGTCACTTCAAAAAATTTATACTGTTTAGTGGTCGCTGTGATCATACTCTAAAAGCCAATCTTAACACCTGACTTTGCCAGCTGCTGTGGAATCGAAAAGTTATTTCTGGATCATATTTGCGTTCTGTGATCTGAAGAAGAAAGAAGAAGAGACACTAAATTATTCCAGTCTTTCCATGTGTCCAGGTTTAACTATAATTATTGCTGGTTAGGAACCGGGAGAAATATTACCTTCGGATCCCAGATTCTAACAATGCTAATTGCTCAGATTTGTGTTGAAAGAGTAGGAGCTGGCGTATTTTTGGGAAAGTTAATTGAAGTATTTCACTTATAATCTAAAAACAGATGGTATGCACATTAAATAGCAATGGAATTGTATGAAGAGGATTGAGACCTATCTTCTGACAAAATAATATATGATAGAGCGTTTAAAATACGGGCTCTAAAGTTACATCTGGATCAAGCAGTACGTGAGGGTAGCCTTCGTATTGCTCCAACACAGAGTTGTGAGAAATCACAAAATCCAAACAAGTAGTGCAGGGGATGCTAATGTAAGATTTGCTCAGCTATGAGAACTAATTAGTTGATTATGTCTAAGCCAGCAGAGCTACTTTCTTTTGCTGTAATAACATGAGCTCTCTTTCCTAACAGAAACTGGAGGGAAAGACACTACTGTACTAGAGGAAGTCCATTGTATTTCTTGCACAAAAGGAAGTGGGTGTAATTCAGCATTTCTAAAAGAAATGGATCAGCATTGAGTGTCACAGAGGTTTTACATATGGAGTAACAATTTAAAAAGAGAAAATGGTTATATTGGACATTCACTAGCATGCTTGGGGTAGACAGTGATATCCCTATAGAAGAGCTTCCTACTTTTTAGCTCTGCATCATGCCACATTGATTGTTTTATTTTAAGCCTCAGCTTGATTGCCTCTCTTTGTGGCAGGTGAACTGGTAATCCTGTTGCAAACAAAAAAGAATTGCATTAAGGGGTAGAACTAGAGTGTTTACAGAGGAAATCTTGTAAAAGAAAATCACCTCTTGGTTTTTATATTTATTGTGATTTTTTTTTATTCATTACACTGTGTATAATACACATTAGTCCTATTTTTAAGTGTAGGATCCATTCCAAAGCTCATGTAAATCAATGCAAAAGCTCCAACAGACTTCATCAAGTCATGGATCTGTTAGGCAGTGATCTTCCTATAGTGGATCATAATTTCTTAAGATCATAAGTCATCTCCTCCAGCACCTGAAAATCATTATTATTTTGATCAGCTTGTTGAATGAAAAAGATGTTTATCTGCTTCTTCAGGTTAGTCTTACCAGTGATTTGGTGCAGCAGATACATTGATTGTATAAGGAAAAAGACAAGAAACATCTGAAGCTGTGTTATAAAGATGAAAAAATGTGTTGTCTGAGAAGAATGGTTTTTAATCATATGGGAAAAATATATACTGGAAGTGTAGGGACACATTAATATTTTCTCTCACGTTGAGGAGGTTTGTGTTATGGGTGGCTTATAACTTAGCACATAGATGTTTAGGTGGGAAGAAATTATCTTTCGAAAAAATAAAGGAATTAAGTGTATGTTTACCATTTCCTGCCTATTTCTACAGTGAATTTAGAATTTAAAGTAATACAAATTTATATCTCATCAATTGCACCATAGAAAAAATGTTGTCCAAGAGCATGAACTAAGCTGATGCTGATACACAGATATTTAAAGTGAAAATAGCAAAAAATGAGATATTTCCTTTCCACAGAAATGTGAAGTGCTGCCATTTTTCTTTTGAAAAACTGTATTTGTTAAGTAAAACTTAAAAATCTGAGCAACCAAGAGCTATTTTGACGCCTGAAGCATCTGGTTTGATGTTGCCCAATGTTTTTGTTCGGGTCTCAGTAGGCATCTACAGAAGTTCAGTAATTATTCCCAGTGAGAGAAGCACGATCTGAAGATAAGCGGTTAAAAGAATACTACAAATATTTTGCCTGCCCACAGCTTCAGCGAGTTGCTTGCCTACGTTTGTGAAAAACCTTCCAAAGGCTTTTTTTGAATAGGTGCAAAGTGCTCTCCTGAGCCAAGAACACCTCTTTTTTGGCTGGTCTCACATCCTCTTTGGCCTGCGCTCCCTGGAGGTGCAGAGTTGAAGTTGAGGAAGTTACACAAGTGCTTGGGGATTTTGCTGCCTGTGTCATTTAGCCACAAAAACAACCTTCTCTTTGAAGCACCCAGAATGCCTGATCAGGGATCAACACTTTCTCTCCTCAATGGAAAAGGATCTCAGTGAGGATTCAGGAAGCTTAGTGGGCCACAGTGTATTTTTCTGTGATATTATATTTTTTCGTATAACTGAACTCCTCTGAGCATCATTCTTGCTGTGTGGTATTCCAATAAAGAGGCAGTGACATGGACTTCCAGGATTTTGTAGTGTGATGGGGTGGGTATAAAGTGTGTGCTCCACAAAACTAGCAAAGACAGCAATATTTCCATAGCCTTCTGAAGAGTACCTAAAAAGAAGTTACCATCTGACCGGTGCTATCATAAAATCATACAATCGTTTGAGTTTCCAGGAAGGTGGATGGATCACTGGAAGGGTCCAGCTCCCATGCAATGAACAGGGACACCTACAGCTAGATAGGTTGCTCAGAGCCCCATCCAGACTGACCTTGAGTGTCTCCAGGGACAGATTATCCACCACCCTTCTGGGCAACCTTAAACACTAAGGAGATGCTTACCTTCCCTTGCTGTGCCACAAAGCTCATTTCAGAAGTGAACAAACCTGTCATTTATGGCTCATTGCTGATCCTGTTGTTGCAAGAGAGATCTGACTGAGTCACTTGAGATAAAGTTCCCCAGAATGTAGGTAGCGTCAGGCTGGTGTTGAGAGGAAGGAACTATTTGCAGTAAATATGGTTGGAAGAATCTGGCCCAGCAGTACTATTGCTCAAATAGTGGTTTCAGGTATGTTTGTTTTTATTTTCCTAGCTATACAGGCTTGACTTCTGAAATATTCATGTTACTGACGCACCTAAATATATGCCCCCAAAAGGTTTCTAAGTCTTTAAAAGTAACACAGTATAATTAAGTTAATCACCCTGGTTTGTTGGTAAAGCTTGTGCATCCTTCTTAAAAGTACATTTTTACGTTGCGTTGAGTTTGACCTTCTGTTGTCTGTGAGAAAGTGCAAATAGAATTGGCTTGGTTGATCTCCTGGGCCTACGTGCTGAGCTGCCAGTAACATTGCTAACAGAAGTTATGGAGGTAGCCAAACAGAGGAACCCTATCCACTTCCTCAGTTTACTGAATTTCCAGTTGGCACTGACAAAAGCATGAGAGGAGGGAGCCTGTGCTCTGTCCGTTTGGTAGAACACCATACGTGACACTGAGGAGACGATTAACACGTAGTCATGTGCAAAGTAGCCGCTCCACCTGGCTGTGTCTAAGGCCTTGCATCTTAATTTCGATGAAAGCAAAATATTTATCCACTCCGTTCCAGTGGGGAAGCTGGTTTTGTTTATTATTTATGTTAGTCTAGCAAAACTGGGCACATTCCTTATGTTAAATAAAATCACCACCAATACTAGAACTCCCTATTACGTCTTTGCTACGGACCCTACAGGTTAGTAGGTAAAAATTGCATTACATACCCCAGGTTGTCAGCTGCCTCCTCTCAAAATGGTCCATCAGAAGTTTGGCTTCACACGGTGCTTGGTAAGCTGAGAAATTCCAGTTCTGGTTAAATGAGCCAAGAAGCAAGTTCTTCTTCAAGGCCTTGCTGTCAAACCAACTGATCGCAGCCATGGCAGGATCACAAGGGGAGAGCAATGGTGTCTTGGATAACCGAATCTCAAAGCATTTAGGGCTTCCTAGGGCAATGCCAGCTCTTTGAATCCTTCCTGGAAACTGATTAGTAAAGCCAAAGCACAACTAAAGCAAGTCCAAAAAATAATAAAAAAAAACACATCCCAAATCAGTATGTCCCAGTGTCACTTATGCTTTAGGCAGGATAAGGTGGCACCTTCATAAGTCCAGAGAAGCTAAGGCATTTTTTATAAACCTTGATTGAAGCTACAGTGAATTCAGGGCTAATGCCTTTTCAACTAGTTTTAATCCAAGAGCAAATGAAACTATTCAGTGGTTACTGAAGAGAGATGTCATCAGGGAGAAGTTACTGCCTTATCCAGAATGCATGTGAGAGTGACACTGGTAAAAATTACTGCCTCTGACATGAGGATCTCAGCAGGGACGCTGGTCCAGTTTTGCTTGCCATTGCACATGTGCCATCAGTTCATATCCACAGAGATCAGTCCTTCGCTCTTTGCTATCAGCTGGAGTGGTGCCTGCCGAAGTACTAAGATCCTAATGTTGTTATAACATGTACCAAATTCCCGAGAGATAGAGGAAACTCAATATTTTTTAACTTTTTGGATTTCTTTTTCAGTGTTAACCTATGATGGCCACAGAAGAGGCATAAAAAAATCCCTCTGTAATTTATACTTCTGTGAACTGTCATACATACTAAAACAAGTGCCAATGGAGTCAACTGCAGGAAGTCTTTATTATTTTCTTAGAAACTCTTTAGAATGTAAACATCCTGTTGATACGAATCTCAGATTCTTCTGACGTTTACTTAGCAGCTGCCGTCATTGTGCAGTGTCTGAATGCACACACCATATTACATGGTACGCAACTGACAGAGCCGTATTCTGGCTTGTGTTTTATTTTACAGAAGCAAAATCTGAAAGTAGTTCTGAAGAGCTGAATTTAAAACAGCTTACAAGAACTTTACTTGTTACTTTAAACTATTTGAAATTGCCTACCTATTTAAAACACGCTGCTGAAATGGCAAAGATAACGCACATCCCCTTTACTCTGCCCCCATAGTTATATCCTGAGAGCATAATTGTTCTAGTCACTCACAACAAGCACAGTATTGCACTAGAGATCATGCTGTCCTTGTCATGTCCAGTGGAAGCTGCCGTTTTCCTCCTGAACGAGGAATACCTGGAAGTCTCCTCATGCAGTATTTCAAAAGAATTAAAATAAAGCCTTTAGCTCTGATGGCAGAAAAGTTAAAATGCACAAATACTGAAAACTTCAAGCACAGTTGAAAAATAGAACCTTCTATTTATTGTTTTGTAAATCTGATTATTTTTAAGCTAGTCGCATTATTTTGGGGACCTGACTCACCATTTTTGAATGCTTAGGTTGGCAACAGTATTTCATGCTGGTACAGTGGTTGTGCTGACTCAGGATGTCTTTACAGCCATGCACAGTCCACAGGAAAATATGTACTTTACAGATCCATGCAAATCATATACTGCACGCCAGTGTTTCCTATTGTTAATGAAGATTCCATGTGTCTCTGGTTACGCATGGCTCATTAATTATGTCTGCATATGTGCTGTGGTAGCAAAGCTACTGATGTTAAACTGAAGATGAGAACATTTGAGTTCTGGATACTTTGATATAAGTATGTCTAAAACGAACATCCCTTAATATATTAGAAAAACAGGTAACATCCTAACATCGATTCTGTGGCTATGTGTGGTGTAGGCAAAGAACTGTGAGATTTTGTCATTCAAAGGGAAACCCAACAGTGCCACAAATGGCAATGAAGTACTGTCAATTTTCATAGGCTCTTGACAGTATTCTCTATCACTGAAAATTTCCACTGTAATTACAATTCTGCTTTTAGATTTTATAGAATAATCCATTAATAGGAAAGCATTTTGAAAACAATTCTGAATGCTGTTGGCAGCCTCTCATTAAGAGACGTATGTTTAAGCTGTAGATTTGCAGACATACTCACATAGGCACTCAAAACGCATACGCCAACATCTGCACAAAACATAAGGGAGTAGAGGTTCTAGACTGATTAAAAGTGGAGAATTCCACGGGGAAAAAAGAAGTGTTGGAACTGAGACTCAGAATGGGATGAAGAGATCAAAAGACTATAGTTTGGACTTGCAGGGTGAGAAACTGAGACTAGAATAAGAAGCAGAGGTAGTAGAAATTGGAAGCAGTATGGTAAGGAGGATGGGGCTAAAACAACGAGCCAACGATGAGTAGACTGAGACCAGAAAGGCTGGATGGGAAAGACAGAAGTCACACTTGGGAAGACTAGACAAAAGACTGGACAAGGCGTGTAGCTGGTAAATATACTGGCCTTTTTTGCTCGAAGTGGAACTGAAGTTTCTGAAGTCTTATCGCTCCTGTTCACAGCAGGTGTCTTGGGCTATGCTTGCCTTAAAATTAGGAGCAACACAATAGAGAAGAATTTGTAGAGCAAAATAGTAGGTCATGAGATCCTGATGTTCCCAGTGTAGGCATTTCAGAGGGTTATTACAGGCAACCAACAGTTGCCTGTTCCCATAGACTGAATGCTCATTAGTGAGTGGAGCTCAAACTGGGTCCTGAACGGCATCCTTTTGACTTAGTTTCTCCCAGAAGAATGATGTTATGTACACTGGAAAACCAGCTCCTAGATGTTACAGACTACACAGTCAAATTAATGTATGTAATCTGACATTAATTTCTGTGGACTCCATCTGCAGAACGGAGATAAAAATGGCCACTAAGGTGTTGCAGAAGTAAATTAACAGATGTGAGCATGCAAATACTGTAATGGTGCATGCCAGAGGAATGCATATAAGAAAATAAATTCTGCCTGTAAACCATGAAATATGTAGTAAATAAATCCTGAGACCACACACAGAATTTAAAAAGGAAAATACTATCAAATAGCAGCTTATCAACTGAATGTCATCCTGTCAGTATATTGAATGAGTCAAGGATCCTTTGGATCATGCAGTGAACGATTAAACCTTAATGCAAATATACTAGAGGCAAGCTAAGAATGTGCATAAATCTTTTGTTTAGGCATTTCCAAATCTGTGAGTTCTCAAGGTTACAGCCCTATCTGGAGTATAGCCCATTTCTCTGTTCATGCAGACTAAGCCAAGTACTTTGTCCACCTATGTAAGTGTAAATGACTTTTCATCTTTTTTTTCTAAATAATCCTGTGATGAGATTCTAGGACTACTCCATCAAAATGCCTAATGATTTCAAGGAGAACTCCATTAAACTGGAATTGCTCCATTGCTTTTCTTGTCAGTTTCATATTCTTTATTTTTGTATCTGTTGGTAACGGAGTCCAGGGTTGGACATAACTTGGTCAGATGTTTGGCTTTCAGAAGATTTGAATGCAGCTGGCCATTTCACATTGGCTTTTTTGAAGAATTTTTGCCAATGTGACATCCTGTGATTTATGAATAGTCACCATTGAAGGCGAGATCAAAGGAAAATTTCTGCTAAAACAAATGACATACCTTGTTTTCAGCAATTACTTAGTGACAAAACCAGTGATGTTTGCTAACATGGGATGGTTTATGTTTTATGCACGTATACTTGGAAGTATAACTTGAGTTAGTGTCTATGTAACTGCGATATTGTATTTTGGATACAGTCAATAGTAATGTCTAAGATTTGGGTACGCTTCAATAAGAGAAAAGCAAGACAAAAACTTGTAACGTTCTGTGAAACGCAGTCTGGGCTCTTAGCCCACCTCTACCCCAGTGGGCCAGTAGGGTGCATTTATTTTTGTATCACATGGCTACAAAAATGATGGAACTGAAGATTTTTGTGATTAAAGGAAAATGTCTTGTCCTCTAATTTATGTTAGTGTTGCTCAATTATTCAATGAAGTACTGAAATGAAATATGAAACACATGAGAGTAATGGAATTGGACCAAACTGTGTGTGTGATGGGTTGAGCAATCGACATCCTTCTGGTACCTGCAGTCAAGCATTTTAGTATAAAGAATCCTTGTAATTAATCTTGTTCTTGTATAGGTTTGAATCAGTAGGATTTTCCTCACTCCTACACAACCACTCTGCCTCGATTTACTTTATGGAAATCAAAAATATAGCGATAGCATACAAAGTTGAGTTGAAAATGGGGGAAAACAATGACTTGTGGTTAACCAAATTTATTAGAGTAAGTTCAAAACAAAATGGCCTTTGATAGAATTATAGTTCCACATTATTTCCTGAAAGAAAATGGCTCATCAATCTGAAGGAACCTGTCTGTGCTTTACATGTGCAGTATTTTAGAATGATAAAATTCTCCAAGCAAAAAAGTTTTGCTTCTGAGAATGACCCAGATGATCTTCAGAGGTCCTTTCCAACCCAGACCCTTCTATGACTGTGATAGTTGCCATTATTGTGACGTGACTGAGTGATTCACCTCTAGTTTATGTCTAACACTGACACTAAGAAAATCGATGTTCCTCCACCTAATACCCTAACCAGGCGGATGTCTTGAGACCACATCTGACATACCAATAAGAACGAGCCACACAAATGTGGAGGAACCTCTTGCTTTTACTTTGTTCATACTCAGAAAAAAATAAATAAGCACACTGGTTAGTCCACTCAGCTGGGATATGGCCTCAGTTTTGTTATTTAATTAAGAAGTTAGAGGGCTATTATAGAGAAAATAGCAAATAATGAAAACACAACAGCATATACGCAGAGGGGTGAAGGCTATGAACCACCAGATGTTTTAGTACATGGTAACAAATTTCTTAGGACAGCTGGACTTTTGTCAGCAGACCTCTGTTTCTAGAAGTAAGTGCATATTGTGATCCATGGTTTTACAGATGAGGAAACTAATTAATAGTCCATTGAATTGACTTGGCTGTAACTGTAGACTTGGAAATAAGCAAGTTACCAATCTGCTGTTTCTCACAGTATACGTTGGGTTGTGAAGCATCACTTCCTTCCAAATAATTCACTGCTCTTCGCTTGAATATTGGTTGCTTCATCAGTGAGTTTTTGAATTAATGGTTTGATATGCTTTGATTTCTAGCTGATATTTTACTATGGAACTGGAGACAGCTGGTGTCCGCAGAACTACTACGATGAGATCAAAATGGATTTTCCAGATGGGGACATTCGACTTTGTGAGAAAGGGCTCCGCCATGCGTTCGTGCTGGATGCCAGCAAGGAGATGGCTGCCATGATTACAGACTGGTTACGAGATGATCTGACCAAATTATAAACACCGATTCAGTGATTAACAAGAAAACAATGTAATTATTTTGTGAACGTGTAATTTTTTGTGAGAGAGTCTGTCCTATTTTTTTTCTGTTTATTACAGATTATGGCTTGTTTTCTACTGAGAAGTTTTAGAGAAAGTTAAAGAGAGACTGGCTGGTCCAAAATATAGTTTTATCGATTCAGTGGTGATGTACTTTGATCCCGTGTCTTCAGCACTCTGAAGGTCTTGGAAAAGTGTGGAATATTTATTGTCTTCTAGCACTCTAGACAACACTGATACTAGATTCACTGACTAAAAGTGTAGCTGAGTTACTGCCACCTCAGCTACTTGCTGAAGAACCGTCAGGGCTGGATTTAGGTCAGCCCAGTTGGCCTGGTTTACAACCAGGGACTGACTTTCTCCACCCCCTCTCCATCCCTGGCACATGAGTACAGGACAGCTAGAACAGCCCAGGGCCCAGTATTGCCTCCTCCAGGTGGGACAGGGATGCTGGGCATCAGAGGTCAGGCTGAGGTCAGGCTTTTTATGAGGGAGGTGTGAAGATGAGGTGAAGACAAGATCCTCCAGGTCTCAGATGGGGTTCAGGGTGCTGCCAGAACTCTGCAGTGTGTTAAACATAAGGTAAGGTAAGTGTGGCTGCTCAGCTAGGGAGTGTATTTGGAGCCTTTGATTCGTTTTCTGATTGTAGAGAAAGTAAAGGACCCTTGTCACAAGTGCCAGTGTTACAAGGTTAAAGTCAATTCAGAATCCATGTGTAACTACTTGAAAGTTCCCTAGCTCTCTGAGCTGTCATTCTCATAATGAAGCCCATGGGAACGGGGTTTGCTCAGCAACTTTGAAGAATTAAATCACTTTTGATGCATGCCTAAATTTCAGTTCTTTGCTCTAAGGACTGAAGCATGAAATTTTCTGCCAAGCCACAGATTAGATAAGTGAGAAAATGGCTATTCTGCCATTGTTGCACCCATGGAAGTGCATGAAATGTTAGTATTTAGGACCAGGTCCCAGCTGTAGTACACTGATGACAAGTATGCTGTTCCTCACATTTTTTCATCCCTCCCCTTTACAGATAGGAGAAAAAATATGCAGAAACATCCTGCGAGCTGTGATAATACAAGTTGTGACAATACAAGAGGGTAAAGCCTAAAGCTAGAAATGAAAACAACGTAAGTAAGGGGAACAGAGCCAAGTGCAATCAGGAAAGGCTCTCTAGCTGTGAACCTGTGAAATAGTCTCCCTGTAGAGTCCCTAGAGACATTTATAAAGAGATAAATAAATAGAAACACTACCGAACATAGTCACAGGAAGTCCTGCCCTAGCAACCAAATGAATTTAGATGATGCATTAAGTATCTACTTTGCACAAGTAATTAGCAGTATTAATGTGGTACTACTGAGAATGGAGCTAGAGAGCATTCTCTGATGCTGTAGGACTGAATGATTAAGTCCTTGCTTATCTTACACAATTATATACACACCTTCCACTTCTCTCTAGATCCCACTTAACTCTTTTACTGTTATTTAGAGCAATTTGTAGCATTCAGTTTCTGGATATCGTGGACCAATTTTCAAACCTGCTGACAGCCAGTGGATTTAAGTGCCCTTTTTTGCAGCGTGAGCTGGTTTGCCTTTGGAGAGTAGCCAGTGGCTTTTCAGATTACATTGCCACATAACCAGACAGATACTGATGTTTGGGGCAGAAATGCTGAGTCCCCTATTGAGTGTGTTCAAAGTGAAGGGACTGTGCCTGTGCAACTGATTCAGGTTAGCGGAGAGCCCTGGGACCTTCATTCTTTCCACAGGGCCACAGTCAGTGATGATGGAGACAATTCCTGTGCTCACTTTGGAAGTCCACAGTTCTGTGTGTCTGTGTGTCCGTTCAGGCAGCCCCCAAATGTTGGCATGCAGTCCTCTTGGGCATCCTTCTTAATGACAGACGCAAAGTGCATTGATTGGCCCAGGTGCTCCCTGTGGCAGAGTGAGGATGTGTGTTCACATCTAGGTGTGTACATATACATCTATGTATACGTATTTATACACACATGTAACTCTTGTGTGTAGGTTAGCAGCATAAAGAATACAGTTAATTTGGTCGTTTTGGTTTACACATTGACACTGTCGGGGAAAACATTTGTTCTTTGAAGTCCATGGAATTGGGAATTGAGCGAGGAATCAGTCTGTAAAAATTCAGCTGTTGTAGTGGATCTTCCGAGGACAGAAAAAATCTTGCATTAACCAAAGACGACAAGCTACAGCCTGGGAACTGAAGTACCTATCAGAGGCAGTTGTTTACAGTGCATTATTCGTATACTTT
>JANHGO010002573.1:0-29554 GCA_024606505.1 Aquila spilogaster
CAGGGGGGTTGGACTAGATGATCTCTAGAGGTCCCTTCCAACCCCTACAATTCTGTGATTCTGTGATTCTGTGAAGTGCCTATGAAGCAAAGGTGTGGAACTGAATTCCTCCATGCAGGAAAAATGGTACCCATTGTTATTCATTGATGTTTGCTGAACACTTATGGAGACATCCAAACAGTGGATGTGAGCACAGTGAGGTGGTGGGTGTTGCATTTCAGCAGTGGCAACAGTGACATGAAAGACAAGCCACATTCTGGATAGCCATGCAGATTTTTACAAGTATGGTATGCGAGCTCTTGTTCATCACTGGCAAATGCACAGCTAATGATGGTGACTAAGCTGAAAAACAGTTTTGTAGCTGAGAATTTGCTCTATCAAACAGTGTTATTGCACTCTTTGTTGTAGTTCCCATGGAAATAAATATAAGGTGCTACTTTCAGACCGACCTACGTATATCAGAAATGCAGCCTGATACAGAAAGGTAACTTGCAAAAGCAATAAAAAACACTTCTAATGTCACTTCATTATTGTTCATAGGAAGTCCAGATCAAAGGAAAACTGTCCACTGTTTCCTTATCAAGAGATGTAGGAAGAAAACAATCACCAAAATTATAAATATTGTAAACAAGTAGTAATGAAAGTTCCAGTGTCACTAGCTTGTCGCCATTGAGGCTGCCAAAATATAATTAAGTTTAATTCCAGAGGGATAAAATGTTGGTGTGTGTGTGTATGAAACTATCCTAACAATGTGACACTGGTTGATTAAGATGAAAAATGAGAAACTGTTTCTAACCTTAAAAGCCTTCAACAAAACCTTAATAAGCAGATTTCAAAAAGTGTAAAACTAGGAACCCTAAGGTATGGTAAGGTTATGCCAAGCATATCTGCCAGAGAGAAGGTATACAGATTTGATCAAAAAAGAAGAAAGAATAAAAATGTATGTAATGTGCTTAAGTAGCAAGTTGCAAAAGATACGCTCATTCAGGGGCATATTACAAATATTGCCTATTAAAGTGCTGGGAAAAAAACTGTAGTTTTGAAAATACTTGAGCAGGAAATACTAGGATATCTAGAATAAACTTTTGCATGCTCTGACACACTGGATAAAGAAAAAATCAAGATAATTACTGAGATAGAGTAGAAAAAAAACTAAACAAAACTATTAAGAATGGTAAACTTAGCTGATGTGTTAAAATCAGTATTCTCAACTAAAGATAAGAAAGAGATAAGAAAGAGACAATTCTCAGGCGGTAAGATGAGATAGGAGCATGAGAAATTGCAGAAACAGGAAATTACATCTATAACGAAAGGGGGCAGTAGCTTCAACAGAATTGCTAACTATGATATAAATTATTGAGACAACCTTCTTGCAAATACCCAGTAAGTCAGTAGAATCAGCCAAAGAGAAAGGAGAGCTGGGGGCGTGAGTTTATTTGCAGGGGTGAGAATTACACAAAGGTAGACTTGGGAGGAAAAAAAGGGAATATAAGTGGCAGCAAATCATGTAAAGAATAAGTTCAGGTGTGCCTGACAAGCAGTCTGCTCACTGCTGTGCAACAAAGGAGGGATCCTGCTGTTCTGACCATGCATGTGTCTGACCTATTTCTGCAAGGGGATTTGGGGTCTTTTTCCAGTATTGGATGCAGAATACTTGAAGGAAATGGACTAAACACCCATCTTCCTGACACATTTATGTCGTTGTGAAAGATGTTTACTCATTTGAATCTCATTCAAATTTTCAGACGATAAATACTTTCATTTTGAACTGGCTCGGGATCTTCTGATATAAGCCCTTCCATTTGAATGCTAGTGACAGCAAGAGTCTTTGGAAAAGTCTACACTGGCTATAATTCACTTAAAGGATGACTTCAATTGCCTTACTTGCCTCAGAAGGTGATTGAATACATTTGTGGTTATTGAACTTCCAAGAGTTGTTCCTAAACGTCTAGGTCTATGCGTGAATATTCATGTCACAACCGACTTAGATGGAATGATATTGTAGGTTGACTTGAAATGTTCTTGTCTAAAAGCATCTTTTACAGTTGGTAATAAAGCTAATTAATCAGCACGAGTTGTATCTTTCTGCTTGGGTGAAAGTAACAGCAGCCATTCTGAGATATGTTTTTATGATGCCCAATGGAAGAGACCGGGTTGCTGGTGCAGCAGGTGCGGTTGTTGCTTCAGAAAGTATCTACAAACTAACATTATTTTACATCTGCAAAGCAATCACAGATTCATAGTTCAAGAATAGCTGTTGGTGATGGGAACACAGTGATGGGAGTATGCTCTAGAGCTGATGACTGTTCTTTGAATGCCAACAGTAACTTCAGCTTCAAATCTGGAATTCCTTTTAATCAAGTATATTCCTTATATTACAGTTAGGGAAACATGCAAACTTCCTTCAAACTCCTCTACTATTAGAATTGTTTACAAAGAATGGTGTCAATTAGTTTGTGAGCACAGCCTGGCAAATACGTCGTTCTTAAATAAGTGGTACCAGGCTGTAAGCTTTGTAGTGATCTGGTAGCACAGGAGTGCACAGCCTTGCCCAGGCTTTCTATGATCACTGCTGTTTTAAGAAAGTTTTAGCAACTGTTAGTGGCTGAGTAATTGTTGTCCAGACTGCCTGAGGTTGTGTCTGTGAGTGCCATCATGGGGAAGGCCTGACAACCTCAGGCAGTTCCTATATTACAAATATCTGCCCAGGAAGTCAAGGAGAACTATAAGAAAAATCTTAACTCCATGTGTACACTCTTGTTCTGCTTTTTTTTCAAGAAGCTACTTGTAAGGGAAACAGGAGAGGCCTCTTACTCCTTCCTGTTCAATGTAATTCTGAGATCATAATCTCTCTTGATGAAGATATGGACATGGTAGAATAGTATAGAATAGTACAGACCCATACTTCATGTGTTTCCCTCTACACTAGGAATACAGTAGCTAAAGCTATCTTATTAATTGTTTGTCAGGCATATTTCAATCAATATCAATATGAGTAAGTAGAACACAATGTTAATTTGCAGATTCAAGAGTCAAAGGTTTCAATTGGGTAGTTTCTGTGATTTTGGTTCATCTTAAAATAGAAGTTGGTGGTCAAACTTGCACGCCTCATCTTCTAAGCACAAAATTACGCTGTGATCTTGAGATCTGAAGTATCCAAAGTAGAATGTTTGTATGTACTGTATCTATGTGTATGTACAGGCACATGCACATGAATAGGCAGTCACTCAGAAGAAGAAGAGATAAAGGCACCTTTTTAAAAGGTGTAACAAATATAGCATGTATTTTTGTTTTAGCTATAGATACGCTCTTTATAACTCTATTGGTATAATCGTGTGATTGTCTTAGAATATAATATGCTTGATTTTTCTAACTGCTTCAAACTTAATTCTTTACATGAGACCATTCAGGGAAGACTGTCAAAGTGTGAGAAGTAAACTAGAGGTAATGATTAAAAATTAGGAATGAAAAGCAAAAGCCAGAGAATGTGACTGTAAATCAAATCTTTCATTTGTCCAAAGGCTAGCAGTTGTTGTGATATTCTCCATGTCAGACTTCCTACAAATAATTTTATATGACATGTAAAAAGGAAAGAAAAATAAATTAAATAATTTATATAAAGTTATAATTGACACTAAATTATTGAGGCTAGTAAAGTAAAATGAAGTCTGAAAACATTCTGAAATAAATAACAAGGGTGGATGAATAGGCAGTGGGATGGGTAATGTAATCTGTTCCTAACGGATGTAAGGAAATAATAACTGAAAGGCATGATCAGAGTTGTTCATGCCTGTGGCATTAAAAATAATAATTTTAAGTACTAAGGAAATAAACACTTCTGGCATTTAAGTTTAAACAAGAGGCTGAAAACAAAGCTAAACTTATCACATAACTGTAGACTCAAAAGTGTGGTTTCAGCCATGGTGAGAGATGTATCTTTATTTTGACAGACCAAGATAGAAATGTTAAATGAAGACCTTAAGCTTTTCTCTAAGTTTCCAGCATTTTCCAAGAATTTAGAACAGATATCAAATCTTCATTTTATAAGTTCAATGAATTTCAGACACTTAGAATATCTTTGTCTTTTTCTTTACGGATCTAATCACCTTAAACTACTTTGATATTTGATTAGGAGAAATATGTACTCTTCGTGTATGATTTATTTTAAACATCTAATTTTAGATGCGATGAGCTGTGCCTTAGCCACTGGCTAACATGATCGTTTTCCATTGACTATAAAGAGAACCTAGGATCACAGGACCAAATGCAAATGTCCATTTTAAATCAACTGATTCCAGCTTTAGTGAAAAAATTAATGTATCTCACTTGACTGTCTCATTTGGTAGAAATGGATATTCAGTGTTAGCTCATTTTGTATTGATAGTAGTAGAAATTTAGAAATATAAATAGGGACCAAAATGGCTCTTATGCTTCATACTGCAGAAAAATAACCCGAAAGAATGTATAAAATAGCTCAAACTCATTCTATCTCAGGAGAACTGTCAGCTATTTTCTAACCTCAGTTTTGCTAAGGTTAGTATATAAATTAAGAAAATAGGAACATTACAACTAAAAAAACAGTAAACTGTTAACAAGCTTCTACTATCTACTAAAGGTGAACATCATCAGTTTTAAATCATAAATCTACAGAATCTGCAACTTTAAATAGCACGTGTTTTTAATCTGATGTCTTAAAGAAATGAATTTTATGTGAGCCGATTGCAACATGAATGTGAGCCTGAGATGAGGAAGCTCATGTCATAGAAACCTACATTTAGAAGTTGTTCACATCAACTTCTGTTAGTTCTGCTGATATTAAAAAAATATTGTAATCAAACTACAAGTTCCATTTCTTGTACAGCAGTAAAACTTGATCCATCACAAATCATTGCAAAAAAAGTGTGAAATACAGGGAAAAAAAAACAAACAATAACAACCCTCATGTAGCTTGTTATGCACCAGATCTGTAGATAACTGGATATTAATTTACATTTTCACCTACCTGGTTGCCTACTGCATTGGATAAGCTATTTTCTTAGTCACATAGGATTTGTGGAAAAAAAAAGTCAGCTAAAATGTGTTGAAGTTCATCTGGTTCCAATGAGATAATGGTGTGCTTAAAATTAGAAGCTTAGGTAAGGTGCTGCTATTATATTTGTATCACTCAGCAATGAGTAGATCAACTAAAAATAAACATTCATGCACATGCTTGAAGGAAAAGGGAACAAACTATACAGTATAGTTCCCACAGTGCATACAGAAAACAAACAGTGGGTACATATCTATTTTTTTTGTAGCCTGACATCCCAAACTTTGCCTGGACTTTTATCAAGTGTTGCTAGTTCAAAATTCTCATTCAGAGACCACGTGGACAGATATCTCAGTATATACTCTATTCAAACATGTGCAACAGATATAAAGGTCTGGTTAAGGCCATGATGTTAAACTCCCGTTTGTACTTATGTGAGCACATGACAGTGAAAGTCATTCCCATGATTCTGCTGGCACCATTTGCATGCAACTTTTTCCACGAGTTTTCAAGAGTTTGCAGTCTGGTCCAGAGTGCTGAGTACTAGATCTGTCCATGTAAAACAACCCGATATATGTACTGTCTATCATAATTTACTTTTGATATTGTCTCAGTTTTTCCTTAATAATATTTTTTCCTTGATGGTTTCTTCTTGCCCAGCGAAAACATTCTGTAGTGAGTATAAATGCAGGTTATATATATGCGTTTCTATTTCTCTTGTGGTTTTTGATTTTCCTTTTTTTTTTTTTTTTGGTAATCGAGTAAAACAATCAGTGTATCCCACTTATCATTTTAACAATTTGAAGATAATTATTAAGCCAATGATAAACATTTAAAGTTGTTTTCTTTGTGCCAAAATTTGCTTGCTGTTTATCTAGCTGACAAGTGAAGCCTGATAAATGAAAGTAAATGCAATCTTAATGACTTCGAGAAATTTGGAATGATTAATTTATTCAGTTTTGTTGTCAAAGTTTTACAGTCATAAGTGAGAATATATTTTAAGTAGGGTTAAAATGTGTTGCTATGATAATGTTATGGTGGCTGATGAAAGTAATTTGCAAACAACAATAGGTGCCAAAGACAGAAATCAAGTGTTCTGGTTATCAACACAACAAAACTCTAACCTAGCGAAGAGTTTGTTTTAGCATTATTCCAGATGGAGAATTTCCCACATATTTTGTAATCATTGTTGCAAACATATACATTTTTTTCTCTAATAAAATTACAGCTTAAATTATTCCTGTATGCTTTGCAGATCTAAACTTTGATCCTACATATTCCTAAGCAGGAAGATGTCTCTTTGGGCATGTATTTAGACAGAAATAAAAACGTGATATAAAAGGAATTTCAGTATATCATGATTTATCATCACATTGATCATGAATTATTGAATGGAATTTGATCCTATAGTGTATTTTTCAATCATTTTGCAAAAATGGCTAATCTGTTAATATGCTAATTTTCTAACGTGCTATCTTGGTATGGCATACTCTGCATGAAAGTGAAACCCAAATTTTTGAACAATAAGCATTCTATTTCAATGCTTCTAAAATAAAATGAAAAAGTTATTGAAGCGATCACAGTTTTCTGAAGCATGCTGTAACTCAATTATTGTAGTAAGTGAGTTTGAACATCTTTTTGTGCGGGAAAGCACAAGTGTATCAGCATTTTTGAGTACTGAATTTCAGAGATTTTTATTTTTTAATTATTAATTCAGTAAATGCAAAAAACCATCTTTAAGTTAGGAAATCCATCCAATGAAAGTTGGTACTCAATTAGACGATATGTTTTCTCTTCATTTCCAGTGAATGTTTACAACTTTAATGTACCTTTTTAATAAATGAATTGTATTGTTTGATATTTAGGTTTGAATTATATTAAAACATTTGTTAAATTATTTGTTTTGACAGTTTCCCTGTTGCAGTTGTGATCATTATTTCACGGTGTGTGACACTGTATTATATGTTGTATGTAATTTAATGATTTTCACTTTTTTTTAGCTGTAGCCTTCTCAGTATTCAATGGCAAAGATGGTCCATGGGAACTTTCTGATTAACATGCAAGAACAACTGGCAAGCTAAGCCTGTGCTAAGAGAATTGCACTCCATGATTTGTAGTTTAAAAATATGGTACCAATTTGAACGTGTGAGACACCATCACATAGGGAACAGCCATAACTAGTGTATGTATGCAACCTACTAGTTTTGGTTTTGTTGCCCTCTTTTTTTACATTTTAATTAAAAAAAAAAAAAAAAAGTTTTGTTACTTATGTACATAAACTATATTATACACTTTGTATGCGGCCCAAAACAATCACTCTTCACTCAATGCATCTCGGAGAAGCCAAAAGCTTGGATGTGCATGCTCTATAGGGGAGAAATGGAAGCTTAATGTCAAATAAAAAAAGTATGCTGAAGTTGTCAACAGAAAAATTTAAAAAGCTGATGAAAGAATAAATATGTTCAGAATAAATTAATCAAAATAAAATAAATACACTTTTAATAGTATCACTTGCTTTATGTTAACTGGGTATATTCGGTGAGCCAGGATGGCAAAAAAGCAAGAACATCTTTATATTCTTAGATGGATTGATTTAACTGAAATAATTCAGACTTTAGATATATCCTATTTTTAGACATTGTGATCTTTGTGCCAGTTTCCTTCATTCTGATCAGCCAAATTCAGACATCTGTCCTTCAGCATTGCTAGCCAGGGAATTGCACTGAACTGCCATGTCTGTTTATGCTGAGTTCAGCCACATGTTGATTTTTCTCCTGTTTTCATACTGAGATTCTTCCTGTTTCTTTTTGGTACCAAAGCCATTTTAAGGCAATCCACTTACACAAAAAAAAAGAAAAAAATCCTTTTTTTTTTCCTAGCCTAGACAAGGAAGCTAGAGAGTTATTGTCTGTATCCTTATGATATTGCCCTTTGCCGTAAGGATTCCTACTGATCAATAACAATGAAGTCATGGATAGTGAGAGGGAGGTCAAGAAGTGTATGTTTTCCAAGATATGATGACAGATAGGAACAAAATTTTGAAGCCAACAAAGTCATTTGGTCATCCAAAATTTCACCCAGATTTTAGTAAATATACTTAATAACCCTTTGTATGAATGGCTGAACAAAAGAATGTATATTGAAAATATTCTGGAAAAAAAGGCATGGATATTGTGAGGAGAGGAAGAAGAAAAATGTCTGAGAGGTTTTAGATCCCTGCCATGAACTAGGAATATATTGTACATATTGTAGTCATTGACTTTAATAGTGAATAAGTTAGAGCATGTCAACATTTTTTTTCCACCTAGGGAAAATAATTACTTTTGTATTACAGCATTCTTCCCACTGAGCTGACACCAAATGCCTGTGTTGTTTAACGAACAGCACTGATAAGTGGTACTTTTGATCGGAATGAGCCAGTTGTATATGCTAAATAAGCGTAGGCAACAGAGACTGTAACTTGTGGAAGAGATTTCAACAGACATCAAATAGGGATTACAAATTGTTTCTGATGTCAGTTCAATTTAATCATCTTGAGGTCCAAATTTCCTTCTGAAAAGTATCAAGGGCCATTGGCCTTGAGTATCAAAAACGTCCTCATCTTTAGAAAGAAAAGTTCAGACAAGGTATCTTGTTTCTTTGATCTACATATTCTTCAAGAAAAGGAAATTGCAATCTTATTATTTTTTTCAGCAAATATTTTCTGTGTGAACATGTGCATTTACCCCCAAATGCATTTTAATGCAATTTATTATTATTTATAATTGAGCTCACAGAAAAATGGTTAGTACAGAAATGAGGCTGTAAATCAAGACATACTTTCAAAAGGTTGGAAGCAGTAAGAGATCAGGATTTTGTTTTATTTTTGCAAGAGCTTATTTTTGATATATGGTATGAAGCATACAAGCAAACAAGACTGGGAAAGGCAATGTCTCATCTTGGGAAATATTTTCTATCTTTTCCTAAAGCTCCGTTATTTTCCTTTGATGATAAGACAATGTCAGCTTTTTCCCTGCATTTCCTGCAGCATTTTCCTTAAGTGTGCACTGGACAGCAAAGCAGGGGAGCCAGACAAAGCCAAGATCTCAGTTGTGCAGGTCCCTTCCAAGTAGAAAAACTAAAACTCAGAGAGTGAGAGTCCTTTGAAACACACCACTCCAAGCAGGTTCTCTTCCTGCAACAGGCATCATATCATGCAAACACATGCAACCATCGCTTGAAATAGCATTAAATCTGCTCAAAATCAATCGATACTGAAACATTGCGTTCAAATCACTCCTGCACTGCATAGTATAACTCCTTTATCTTCACAGTCAGAATAAATCTGATGACAACCTACAGGAAATTGGAAATAGCTGGGACCTCAGAGATTGCAATTGTCAAGTTGCACCTATATAATGGAGCAAAATATATTTGCGTTCCCAAACAGCGGAATAAGGACTCCAGCAAAAGCCCAGAGCTGCCAGTGCTGCAAGGCAGCAAAAAGCAGGGCTCCCTCGGCCACCCCACTCTGCTCCTGGCTCCCCTGCTCCATGCTGTGCAATGGCTGAGTCATGTCTGGACTCAGCTGCTCTGCAGGCAGATGCTTGCGTGTATCCACATACACGTGACTAATTTCCATCTGTGGCTTCATGATGATGCCCATCAACACCAGGGTGATGAAGATCACTTAAGCCATGGCTGCTAGCAGGTGCATGCCACACTCACCAAAGGCCTAGGCCACAGTGTCATGGCGCTGCCTCTCTTACAGCCTCCTGACATCCCCCCGTGTTGTTACTCATCCTGCTGCTGTCGCAGATACAGCCACATCACTGCACTCCTCCACTCTCCTCTCATTTTCTCTTCTCTTTCCTCTCTCCTCTCTCCTTTCTTCTCTCTTCAATCAGTCAATGTCAAAGCTTAACAAAATACACAGATTTTAAGTTCTTTTTAATTAGGATCCCAGTGATATGTACCAGGTCTTTAAATAATCTTTCTTGAATTTGTGTGTATTGTTAGCAAGGTTCACATCTCTGATTATTATCCCTTACTGATAGTTCAAGCTGGTAGCAATGAAGATTTTGAGAGAAGCCTGAGGGCTATCAAAAGAGACTTCAGGGCCCTAGGGCGGTTAGTTGATGGGAGTAGAGATGGTGTTTTCCTCTACCCCTCCATGGCAGCGAGGGATACTGGAAGGACCAGGAAAATCCACATGATAAATATGTGGCTAAGAGGCTGGTGCCATTGCAGGATTTTTATTTATTTATTTATTGACCATGGAGCAGTTTTCTCAATGCCTGGCCTGACGGCTGTAGATGGGTCTCACCTGCCTGAAAGGGGGAAACAAACCCTAGCTCAGAAGCTAGCAGGGCTTGTTGAAACGGCTTTAAACTATGTATGAAGGGGGAAGGGGTTAAAACAAGGCTTTCTAGAGATGAGCCATGGGCAATGATGACAGGGTTGGAGGTGAGGCAAATGGCTCAGCTGAATTGCATCTATACCAGTACACACAACATGAGCAACTAGCAAGAGGATCTGGAAGCCATTCTGTGATGGGCTGTTACTGAACATGGTTGAATTGCTTCCATGACTAGAGTGCTGCAATGGATGGCTATATACTCTTCAGAAGGGAGAGGCAAGGAAGGAAGAGAGGTGGCGTGGTTCTCTATGTTTGAGGGTGTTCCAGAGTTGAGCTGAGAGTGGTAAGGTTGAGTCTCTATGGGTAAGTATCAGGAGGAAGGCCAGCAATGCTGACATCCTGGTGGGAGTTTGTTATAGACCACTTAACCAGGATGAAGAGATGGACAAGGCATTCTACAAACAGCTGGCAGAAGTTGTGTGATTGCCAGCCCTTCTTCTCATGAGGGACTTCAACTTCCCTGATGTATACTGAAAATATAATGCAGGGCAGAAGAAGCAGTCAAGGTTTCTAGAATGTGTGGAAGATAACTTGCTGATGCAGCTGGTAAGAGGTCCTACCAGGGAAGGTGTCCTGCTTGACAAGCTGTTGACAAACAGAAGGACTGGTGGGAGATGCAGAAGCTGGGAGCTGCTTTGAGCAGAATAACCACAAAATGGTAGAGTTCTCTATTCTTGGTGAATTCATGAGGGGGGGCAGTTTGAACTTTCAAGGGGTGCACTTAGAATTATTCAGGACTCTGGTAAGGAGGATCCCTTGGGAGTCAGTCCTGAAGGGGTAAGGGGTCCAGGAAGGCTGCACACTCCTCAAGAAGGATGTCCTAGAGGTGCAGAAGGAGGCTGTTCCCCTGTGCCATAAGATGAGATGATGGGGAAGAAGATAGATGTGGTTGAACAGGAAACTTTTTTCTGAGGCTCCAGGAGAAAAAGAGAGTCAACCTCCTGTAGAAGAAGGGACGGGCTACTTAGGGAGATTACAAATGAGTAGTTAGGATATGCAGGAAGAAAATTAGAAAGGCAAAAGCCCAGCTTGAATTCAGCCTGGCCACTGTAGTAAAAGAGAACTGTACTGGAAATGCTAAGTCACAGCCTGAACCAGTGACTGAGCACCTGATGGGAAAACAAGGCCAACCCAGGGGAGCTCAGGTGCAAGCAATGCACCTGAGCGACCAGGAGGGGTGGAACCAGGATCCACCCCTTCCCAGATCTCATTTAAGGGCTGGCAGTGGAGGCAATGGTATCTTGCTTGAGATCCCTGCCTACCAGTGGTCTTCCAAAAGTAAGCAGATTTTCTTCATTTCTGTGTCCGTGGCTGCTGCATTTGGGCTCGTTCTCATTTACTGCAGTGTAGGGCATTGCCATTCTGCTATTATTGCTGTACTTCCCATCACATTATTAGCATTATAAGAACAAGAATATTTTTTTACAAATGTATTTCTAGTAAGAGGAGGGCTTCCATACTTGACTGGATGTGGCAAGGAATGTGTGACCACTGAGTATAAGGAAAAGGCTGAGGTTCTCAGTGCCTTCTTTACATCTGTCTTTAAAAGTCAGATCAATTGTCCTCAGCATACTCCACTCTCTGACCTGGATTTGTGGAATGGTAAGCAGAAGAAACCCCCCCACAATTCAGGTGGAAACATTTAGAGACATATTACTTCACCTGCACTGTCAGAAATCCATGGGGCCTGAGGAGATCCACCTGAGGGAGCTGGTGTAGGTCTTTGCCAAACTGCTTTCCATCATCTGTCAGCATTCCTGGTCAACTAGAGAGGTCCCAGAGGACTTGAGGCTCATCAGTGTGACTCCCATCTGTCAGCCTGATTTTAGTGCAGGAAGGGTTAGGGAACAGATCATCTTGAGGGAGATCACATGGTATGTGTGGAACAGCTGAAGGATCTCTGGTGAGTTTGCACCTTGAGTACTGTGTTCCATTTTGAGCCCCTCACTACAAGAAAGATGTTGAGGCACTGCAGCATGTTCAGAGAAGGGCAACAAAGCTGCTGAGGGGTCTGGAGTGCAGGTCTTATGAGGAGTGGCTGAGGGAGCTATGATTTGTCTGGAGAAAGGGAGGCTTAGGGGAGACCTTATCTCTCTCTACAACTGCCTGAAAGGGGGCTAGAGGGAATGGCCTTGTGTTGCCCTAGAGGAGGTTCAGGTCAGATATTAGGAAAAACCTCTTCTCTGAAAGAGTGCTCAGGTGCTGGAAGAGTCTGTGCAGGCAGGTGGTTGAGACACCATCCCTGGAGGTGTTCAAGAAAAGTTTAGATTTTGTACTAAGGGACATGGTTTAGTGGGAAAATATTGGTGGTAGGTGGATGGTTGGACTAGATGATGAAGTAGGTCTTTTCCAACCTTGATGATTCTATGATTCTATTCTAAACACAAATTATTTCTGCAGCTCAATCCTGGGCCACCAAGACCTATGGAGTATCTGGGATGGGCAGGTTCTCTACCCTGCCATTTTTGAGCATACTGAGACCCATGAGTGGCATTTCTTGCTATGTCCCTGAGTATCAACAGCTGTGAGAGTAATGTCTGGGCCACTGGAAAGTGGCAACCTGGGCCTTGGCAGTCCCTGTGAGGAGAAGACGGGGTGAAAATCTGTGCTGCTACAGTGGGGAGACCATCCTGAGGAAAATGTCTCTTTTGCAGCAGGCTGTTGCACAGGAGTTTGCTCCTCCTTTCTGCCTCCTTCATACTTCTCAGTTTTTTCCTTCTGTTAGGATGTCATCATCTGCCTTGAGCTGTGAGTCCTGCAGCTCTGTGTAAGATTGCTTCTTCCAGTGTCAGTAGAGGAAGAGCCTTCTCATGAGATGATCTTGCAGCTCCTTGAACTCAAATGGGTGGCCAGCTCCTGATGAGGATGTGAGCAAATGCTCAGAGCTGCCACTGCTACAAAACAGTCAAGAGGCCAACTCCTCTGACTAGCTTGTTCTCCACTTGTATTCTCTGCTCCATCCCATGTCAGTACCATTAACTGGTAATTAATCTTCCACAATTATCTTGACCCACAACTTTTTTTTGTCTGTTCTATCAACATTGTCTCCTTGGAGATTCTCATGGTAAAGATGGTAAAGGATGGGCAGACAGTGAGGTGGTTTGAAAACCCTTAATGGCCAGGCCCAGAGTGTAGCGACTGGTGGTGTGAATTCTCACTGGAAGCCAGTAACTAGCGGTGTGCTAGAGAGGTCAGTGTTCATCCAGTCCTTTTCAAAGTCTTTGTTTATAATCTGGATGATGGAACAGAGTGTATCCTCAGGGTGTTTGTAGGGGATACGTACCTGGGAGGAGCATCTGGTATGTTAAGAGGGTCATGCTGCCATCCAGAGGACTTGAATGGTCTCGAGCAGTGTGCTGACAGAAATCTCTTTAATAAATGTAAGTTTGAAGCCCTGCACATGGAAAAGTATCTTGTACACCAGGATTTGATAGCGGCTGACTAAGAGGAAGGCATATTTCTGAAAAGGCCCTGGGTGTTCTGGTGGACAAGTTCTGCATGAGCCAGCAATGTCTTATTGTAGCAAAGAAGGCAGATACCCTTCTGGGATCAATTAGCAGTGCTGAGAGGAGGTTGAAGTGTGTGATCCTTTTCTATTCAGCTTTTGTAAGGCCATCCTTGGAGTACTGTTTTTAGTTTTTGACTCCTCAGTACAAGAAAATAATGGAGCTACTGCAGAGAGGATAACAAAGGGCTATGGAGATGATGTAGGGACTGAAGCATCTCTCATATGAGAAAAGGCTGAGAGATTTGAGGCTTTTCAGCCTGCAGAACAGAAGTCTTAAAGAATATCAATATCTGAAAGGAAAGTGCAAAGAGGGTAGAATCCTGCTCTTTTCAGAGGTGCCCAGAGTCAGGACAAGAGGCAATGAGCACAAACTAAAGCACAGGAGGTTCCATCTGAACACCAGAAAACCTTTTTACTGTTAGAGTAACAGGTTGCCTAGAGAGATTGTACAGCCTCCATCCTTGTAGATATTAAAAAGACAACTGGATGTGTCCCTGGGCAACCTGCTCTAGATTTTCCTGTTTGAGCAGGGGGGTTGGACCAGATGGTCGCTTCCAACTTCAATCTCTGTGATTTGATTAAATACTGTGTGTACGCTGCAGCCATCTGATTGACATAACAGCAAATTTGCATTCAGCCCAGTTGAATGGGTAAGCTCAAATTCACGTTACTCTGTCAAGGTTCTTGTGTTATAAAGTGCCACAGTTTCTTCATTGAAGATGTTGTAGTATGATATTTACTGTTTTCCTGGAGCTATTTAGAATGTTATTTACTTATCTTGTTTGTAATCTGTAAGTAAGAAAATATCTAAAACTCATACAGACAAAAATTGTGCTTTAATATTTTGTGTGGATTTCCACACTGCTGTAAGCTATGCACATTATTTATTTATTTATTTACCCAAAAGAAATCAGAGGAGAAAAAAGCTCTTATAAGATGAGCTTTCATTTTTTTTAGTTCACACGGAATAATCTACTGGTTTGGAAGACTGGATTACTGAGAAAGGGCTAAATACTGTGACAAAATTGAGCTGAATGTAGTTTTTTGGTAATTAACATTACTTGCCAAAAACATTTTCTTTAGGACTAGAAACTCTTAGAGACAAGCAGTTTCAACTTTGTTGGAAACACTCGAGTCGAATTAATCAGTGAGGTATTGCAGTGATGAGCAGAAAGAGGTGGTGGTAATTGGTTTTTTGTTTTTTTTTTTGAGTAGTAGCACTTTCACTGTGATAGTGGGATGGAGGACAATAGTCTGAATGTCTTTCAGAATGTTTTAAAACTTGTCTTATATTGTGACATGCTTCTAAGTAAGGTGTGTAATTTGATAATGAGAATCTCATAAATGAGATTCTCATGAATCACTTAATTTCATGAAGAACTTCATGAAACTGTCTTTGCTTATATCTGATATTGCTCCAGGTTTGTTTCATTTGTTGCATTGGACCTGGAGTACTCTCAGGGAAGAATTTTAATGGATTAATGTATTCAGTGAAGACTTGGGGTCAAAATATGCCTTGGCTTTGCAGAGCGTAAACCATAGATAGCCTAGGCAGAATTCCAGTCTTGAAGTTTAAGAAGTGCAAAAACAACTTCTGACAGAGACCCAGAAGTATTGTAGTGAAGAATGGGGGAAAAGCAGAGAAAATCATGGCACCTGTTTGGCTAGCAGCACTTTTTATTCTAAGCAGATGAAGAAATGTGCTTAGACGGACTGCATCTATTTGGTAGAATTAAATCTGAACATTTTATGTACCTTTATAACTGATCATGTTATTAATAGCCATCTCAATATGAATTGAAGTAAGTAGATCAGGTTGGAATAAATTCTTGTGTTATTTAACTGAATACAAAAATAGTAGCCCTTCTATCTCATATTCCTCACTTCAAAGCTGTTCCTACTAAATTTTCCCTGATTTTGGACTTTTCAAAAATTGTAGAATTTCCTAGTTGGCCTAACTGTGAAAAACTTTGTTGAAGTGTGATTTCTGAATGTTTCCCTTACATTTTTGCTGTGAAAACTCTGAACAGTTTAATCTTTATAATACCCCTTTATTTCTCTCTGAAGTATTTTCCTAGTGGATAGCTATCTACTAGGTTAGTGTTGTGTTGTTCTGAATTCAGAGGTAAGCTTCATTTTCATTTGAAATCCTAGAGAGCAGGCTGCCATTCCGTTTGCTATTCCATCACCTACTTACATATCCAGCCAGACAATTAATGTATTTTATGCCATTTCTACAATAACTGCCCTTCCCTTCCCCTCATTTACAATGAGTAAATTCACAGAAATGATCTGTTTGATCAGCCTGAAAATATAGTGGGCAAAATGAGGGTATATTTTCAGAACCCACTGAATTCAGAGCAATGTCTTTAGCCCCACCTATAGAGATCACGTAAGATCAAATGTGTCATATTTTACAGAACTGCAGATTCTGACCTACCTACTCTTCAAGTAATCCTCTTGAAACCATTGGTGTACTCTGCCAGAAATAGAAGTGTGTGTAGCAGCTGTTGAATTGACAGAGTTGGAGTGTCTGTTGGGAAAAGCACAGAACAGTTAGAGACAAAAATCAGAACAGCTGAGCTGAGTAAGTGCAACAGCCTAAGAGTCCTGGGGTGTATGAAGAGGCCAAATTGCTGGATACATTACAAAGGACAGAATATGAAGCACCAGTGAAGAGAAGTCTACCCTGTTAAAATTATTAGGACCAATTGCAGAGTAAAGTGCTGTTTAACATGCGACAGCTGCTACTGCTTCCCCTATATCATGGTGTCACACGTTCTGGGATCATCAGATTTCCTCTCTAACATATATTCCTGTCAATATATCTGTTCTTCTGAACTGCTGTGAGATTTCTCTGGATATGTCCTTTGGATCTTTCTTCTATTCTCTTCAGAAGTCACCTTTCCAGCCATTACCAGCTACATGGGTGAATTAGTGTGTAACTAGTGTTCAAAAAAGCCTAACCATATTTATTTTATAATACGTTTTAATGAATCAGTTGAATCAGTTACAGTTTAGAGGCCTTACATGTAGAGAAAGTTATGCAGTGGATTCAGCATCAGAAAACCAGATGGCAAAGAAAAAGCTGGAAATACAACAGATGGACAATGAATGATATGCAAATTAAATAAGGTTTGAAGAATCTTGGAATCTAATTGTCATTTTAAAGGAAGATTGCCTATTAAGTTGTTTTTTTTCTATAATGTAGTGTATCATTTCATATTTTCTCTTTCAAATAAGTTTCAAATATATAAGGAAAAGTTGAGTTTTGTCAGTAAAGTACCATTTATATCAGTACGTAATTTGTTTTTTTGCATTTTTCAGGAGCTAACAGGTGATCACACTCTAAAGGTATTGTTTGTTGGGTAGTTTACCTATGCAACTTCTATAGCTTATGATCCATAAGATACATACATGGAAGCTAACTTGCAAAAGTCACAGTTATAAATATACTTGCCTTGACTGCATTTGGTGCTTTTAAACTTCCCTTAAAAATAAATTAATTAAAAAATATGAATATATGTAACTACATCATTATTAGGAAAGGGATCGGGTAGAAAAATGTTTTACTTTCTTCTGAGATGACTGAAAAATCTCTTGTTGGTTGTAATTTGAGTCTCCTGAGCAATGTTAGAAGACAATTCATTCTGTGCGCAGTATTACTGTCTATATTACTCAGATTTAATGGACCAGGCTTTCTAAATAAGGCTGCCCTATTTTTGTGCTATTTTGTGCCTGGTATTTTCTGAAAAACTACTCGTTTCTGAGATGAAAAACAACACTTAATCTTTTATTAATCAGAATCTTCATCAGTAAAAGTTTGAGTGATTTAGGAGAAAAATATGCCACTGCCAGACTGTGAAAAAGTTGAACGCAGGGTTCTATGTATTTTGCCTAAATATTACTCAAACATTAGCAAACATTTACACAGATATAGGATGACCAAAAGGGCTTTTGAGAAATTTTTGCCCTTGGGCAAATGGTAAGCAAGCACGGATTTATCCTCAAGTTAGGGAACTCCTGTGTTTGTTTGTTTTGAATTATGTTAATCAGCCAAGAAGTTGTTAATCTTGCATAACAAAAGAATTTAAACAGTATTTTCTGCTGAATAGGCACAAATCTATTGGTCTTATCAGGTTTACTTGGCTTATGGTCTGGACTGTTTTCAAAATTTTAGCTGAAAGAGCATCACAAAATATAAATCTTTCATTATGATGCAGTTTCATGGAGAACAGGATAGAAGTATAGATTCTTCTAATGAAAAAAATTCTGTTAATTTTCTGTTAGTCCTGTGCACCTAGGAGGTATGATAGCTGGTATATCAAACAGTTATTTTGTTCTAAGGAAGCATCTGATGTAATACCTAAAATGTTGAGATGTCACCTGAAAGATCCATGACTTATGGTATAGTATTCTGACAATCAAGTGTCAAAGTAAATCACCATAGATTAAAACTTAATTTAGATTTCCCTTGAAACCTAATTAAACTGAGGTTTCCCAAAATGTTGTTGAAGACAGCTGTTGTCTTCAAAATTCAGTTTTATGTTCATCTATTCCCTTATAATAAAGATTATGACAGGTTCCAATTCATTTGCTATTAATTTTGAAGTTTCTTTCAGCTCTGCACGTTGAAAGAAATATGTGACCTGTAAGTCTGAACTGATGTGATTTGACCTATTTTCATAACTTTTAATACTTTATTCATAGGAATATATGTTGATTTAGAGTTGTGGTAAAAATAATCTAACAAAACTTGGACTTTCAATTTAAGGATTTACTGATGTTCTGCTGAAATAACAATATCAGGTATTATTCTGTTTTGACATTTATTAGTGAATATAGTGCATTAGGAATGAATTTATCTCTTAGAAATTTGTTTATTTTCATGTATATACCTGTAATTTCTGTTGAGAAAAATAACTACTATCCCACTTCTCCCAAATACCTTACGCTTACAGTACCTTAATCTAAATAATGCATTATGGCAGATGATAAATTTGTCATGGAGTTTTGTTTACATTATATTTAAAGGTGTTTAACTGAAAAATCAGTTTAAGAAACAGTGAAGTTGATTTCTTTGCATTATTTAGTTAGCTTTTCTTTTTCTAACAGTGAGGTCCATATTATGGCAAAGATATTAGCTTCTGTTTCAGGAGAGAGAAATGGATTAGCCAGCAAATGAAAACGGACAGTTTTGAATTCTTAAAATAACTAACTGAAACAAAACACAAAAACAACAACAAAGAAAATTATTGGATCTAAACTTCAAGACTTCTCTCCAAGAAACTTAGTCACAGAAAGAGAAATACATTTTGGAATGTTTTTAAAGTAAAACAAAAATAGAAGTATTAATAATAGTAATAAAGATGAACTGGCAAATCAGGATTATCTGCTACAGAAACAATGGGAGGAACTGTAATGGTTCATATGATCTCAGATTTGTTAATACCTTAAATATAATGAGGCTGAGAGAGTTGGGGCTGCTCTTTCAGGAGAAGAGAAGGCCTTATAGTGGACTTTCAGTACCTAAAGAGGGTCTACAAGAAAGCAGGACAGGGACACTTTGTCAGGAAGTGCTGTGATAGGACAAGAAAGAGGTGCCAGCTTTAAACTAAAGGAGGGGAGATTCAGACTAGACATTAAGAATAACTATATATTTTTTTTACTGAGAGGGTGATGAGGCACTGGAACAGGTTGTCCGGAGATGTTGTAGATGCTTCATCTATGGAAGTGTTCAAGGCCTGGTTGGATAGGTCTTTGAGCAACCTAGTCTAGTGGAAGTTGTCCCTGCTCATGACGGTGGTAGTGGAACTAAATCTTTAATGTCTCTTCCAAACCGTTCTTTGATTATATGGTAGTGGAAGCCAATAAAAAACATTTTAAAATAGTAATTTGGAGAACTTTCTGGATAAGGTATCTGTTATTTTTTATTGATGCAGTTAAGGGGAAAAGTAACAGGTAAGCTTTAACAATAGCTATATTTACATGCAGTGGGCACATAATATTTCCTGTCATATAGCTGTGGTGGATCCTCCCACATTATATATATAGCCCATATATATATATATATATATATATATATATATATACTGCTGTTCATTTACTAGCCCAGTAACAAACACAGTGTTGTGCAGCAGAGAGCAAGTATTTTTGTGGCCTTGTTACAAAATAGATGGAATCTTTTTCTGAAATACCGTAATTTACGATTTCTATATAAAAAAAATATGTATGAGTCATGAAATGCCAGGAATTATAACATGATGTCAATTTTTTTCCAATTGGCTCTCTAGCAATGTTACCAAATACTATTAAGGTCTTACAAGAAAAATGTTAGATTATAAGAAAACAGTGATGTAAGGGGATTGAGGCTGTATGGATTCGTAAAAGAGATTTTCCCTTGCTTTAGTGATAAATACGAAACAATATTCACCCTGCTAAGGACAAACAAATTGTGTGACATGTCAACCTTGCTTCCAATGCAGCTTCCTAGAGGCACTCCTGTATAGGATAACTGTGGCGGTTTTACACTGAAGTGTAGATGAACTCTGCCATGCAGCCTCCTCAGAAGGACAGGAGGACAAAATATAATGAAAAAAAAAAAAACTCACAGGTTGAGATGAGGACAGGGAGATTACTCTCCAGTTACTATCATGGGGAAAAAACAGTCTCGGCATAGGGAAGTTAATATATTTTATTATATACTACTAAGACTACAGCAAAGAATAAAAGCAAACTAAAAATTCCTCTCTCCATCTATCCCCTCCTACCACCTCTGCCTGAGCAGTGCAGGTGGATGAGGAGTGGGGGGCTGCAGTCAGTTCATACCACGTTGTCCCTGCTGCTCATTCACGGTCACTCTCTGTCCCTGCTCCACTTGGGGTCCCTCCCATGGAGTGCCATCCTTCCTGAACAGGTCCCACACGGGTTTCCCACAGGCTACAGCTCCCCCAGCCCTCCTGCCCCACTGCGGCCCCTCCCCATGGGCTGCAGCCTGGCTGCTCCTGCGGGGGGTATCCACGGGCCGTGCCTCCTCCAGGTCTCATCCACTGATGCACTGCGAGCCCCTCCGTGGTTGCACATGGAGGTCCACTCAGCGTGGTGCCTGTGGGCTACAGGGAGACAGCATGCTCCACCATGGGCCTTTCCTTTGCTTCAGGGAGCTGCTGCTGTGTGTCTGGAGCATCTCCTGCCCTTCTTCTACACTGATCTTGATGCTTGTGGGGCTGTTCCTCTAACATATTCTCACTCCTTTCTCCAGCTGGTGTTGCTCAGCAGTGTGTTTCCTTTCTTAAATCTTCCCTCCCAGAGGCACAATCTGGTTCAAGCCTCAATTAGATGCTTCTGAGGCTGGTGGAACAGAGAAGCGGTGCCTTGGTAGGACCATAGTGAATGTGTCATCAGGGGAAAAAGTAGGGAGAGAGGGGTGACAGGGTTGTGATTGTTTCTTTGTTAACTAGAATGGTGCTCTGTAAAAAAATAAAAATAAATAAGAAAATCAAATCCTGCAGCTGTCAGAGGTAGTGCTTTACTTTCTTTCAAAATTCAGTTGAAATGAATGGGTTTTCCTCCTGAGGGCAAGAGTGCTACTAAAGGTAGTACTGAGCCATGCAGAACTGATGCCTGGCAGTTTATGCTTGTGCACAGTCTATATGTTTTTCTGTTTTTGATGGTCATAGACTTGTACAATTTGGGGTTTCCAGTCTCACTTTCTGTTCTTGGCTGGCAGAATCCTGAGCTGTTACGTAGTTTTTTGTGATTCAGACCTGTTCTATGGATGTACAGTCAGGTGAGCTGGTGACAGGAGGCTGCCAGTTACAGAAGCTGTGCTTCTCTTGTGTAGGCTGTGCTCAGCTTGTTCTAGCTTGCTGTCATTATTTGTCTGCCCCCTAACATGGTCGTCATTCTTTGCTCTCTCCCCCTCTTGCTATCTGTCCTCAGTCTGACACAAGCAAAGCTGAGAGTTTGCCACAACTGCTTTCTTGTGACAGTCCCAAAGGTCCTGCTCTGGTCATGTGTACCAAGCTGTGCAAGGTCTATAGCTGGCAATCATCATTAGTAACTTAGTCTGCAGGGAGTTTTTATATTTGAGTTGTCAGGACTGGCAATGTGTTCCTACCCTTCAGAATCAGAAAGGCTGGGCACTTCCTGTGGCAAAGCTGGTATGGTCTTGCTAAAAGGAAGGCTCCTGGAACCTCAACTTACCCCACACAAATGGTCTCTGGAGTTCAGATCACTTCTGGCTTCACAGAGATCCCTTCTGTGATGATATGTTTTTTGCTCCCTTCCTCAGTGAACCAGATTGCCTGAAATAATGAGTTCTGGTTTCAGTAGAATTTCATAGCACAGTATGAAGAAAGCAAAGTGCTCCAGGGAATGATGTGAGTGTCCATGACAATACTGAATTGTAGTGCTGCTTTTAGAGGACTGTCCCAAAGTGTAGGATTCATTCCTTGTGATGGTCCTGTACATACTGACTGTGCAGAGCAAGACATGAGATGTAAACTTGGTCTTGGTAAGGTTTTTTCAGGAAGAGGTAAAAACAACTCAGCTGCAAGCTAGCATGCGTGCAGTGCGCAATATCAGAAGTGGGACCAAGGACATTAAATTGATGGTGTTTGCATGGTTATCATTTAGAGAATTTCAGAAGTAAATTAATATTTTGCATCTTCTAGCAACAGCACTCATGGCTGCAATCTTGTGCCTTCTCACACTCCATCCCATAACAATAATAGAGATAATTATGATAATTACAATAAAAATTAATAATACTTGCCCTTTTTTTCAGTGGATTTTAAAGTGCTTTTCAACATTGACTAATTATGTCTAACAATATGCTGTGAGGTGGGTAGCAGGTGTTTGTTCATCTCTCTGGATCATGTCACCCACCGTAGTAATACAGCTGCTTGTACTTAAGTCTCATTGACTTCTAAATTATCATTATGGTTTTCAGCAGATAATTTTCTTGCATTCTCTGCATAGTGAGTAGAGAAGTGGGAGACCTTCCTTACATGACTGCTGTATTGAGAACACTGAAAAATTACATGAGAAGAATTTGTGACTACACCCAGTCACAGCTATATCCATCATGATGAGAATGCAGGGCTGTGCAGCCATGTGAACTCAGTGCTTGCTGCATGAAGAGCTGCAAAATATATTAGCAAGGAGGCATGAGGAGTCCTTAGACTATCCAGGTTTACCTATTTGAGTACTCTTCTGGTTAATGGGTAATGAAATAACCAAGTGTTTCCAGGCAGGTTCCCCAGAAGAAAGTATTAATGTGGATCTCAATTATGCTCATATATACATAAGAATAAAAGTGTAGGGAGTCACAGGAATATGTTTTCATTTTTATTTCCCTTCACTTCTTTTATTACTCCTACCTTAAACATGTACATGCAAATCTAGAGCATTTATTTTATTTTCAAATGTTAACTGAGAGATTATTTACACTGAGGTAAACTAATCTGAGATGCAACCTGTTTCTCCTAATAATCAGAGCATAATATGGACTCTTTGCAGCAAAATAAAGGATTTTGAGAAGGATATGAAATGACAGATGCTTGATTAAATTTTTAAAGGGTAGAGTGGAGGATGTAGGGTAAATTTTCTGAACAGTGTACAGAAGATTCAACACAAATCCCATTATTAGTTTACAACATATGTGGGTGTTAAGTAATAACAGGGCTCCTACACAGACTTTTTAATACACTGCTGTGCATATTTACATCCATGCAATGAGTTTAGACTCTGAAAACTGGTATCGGTCTTACAGTTCTCATATGCTATCAAAGTTAATATTATTCTTCATTTTCTTAGGTAGCATAGCATCATTTCAAGAATGGCACTATGTAAAAGGCCTGGTTCTAAATCTGGCCCTCAGGAGATTAGTGATGGACAGATAGCACATCATGGACTTTGAATATGGACTGCATATCTGACCCTTTTTACAACTGATCAACCCAGAAGAGCACTAATGCATCTATCAAGTCAGAAAGCAATAAAATCAGATAATACATAAATTATTACTGTCTGTAACAGGATGATTTTGATCATGTATGTTGTATTCTGAGCTGAATATACAGACTGTAGACTTGAATACAGTTGTACAGGATATATTTTTCTCTCATAAATACTGCAAGTTGTAGGAAGAGCTGAGCACAAATTTCCCCATGTGACCTATCAGAAGAACAAAGGTGATCTTAGGACATCTGAGTACTTTATGTTGAATGACTATGTTTTCAGAGATTATAGAAGTCTAGATGGACAGCAAGCATCTGAAATGGAGATAAAGTATTCCATGAAACTAAGATAAAGTTGTAAGGGAATATCAATTAATTAAGAGGTGGAAAACATGCATCTCTGCCTCATATTAAAATTGTCTGTAAGGTGTTTGATTAGGGGTTAATAAATGTGGTGTAGATAACTCCATGCCTTTCTAACAAAGTTTTAAATTTGTTACAGCTTGTATATATACCTTGATACTATGAAGAGGCTGGGTACCAATTAATCTAGATAATTATTTAAAAATACAGTTTGCAAGTACCTTGTTTCTAATACATTTATAGTAATTTAGCCAATCTATAGCAATATTAAGTTTAAAATAAAATGTACTTCTATAATTGTATATGTTCTCTTGATATACATACTATACTGTCAAAGCACAGTTTGTAATAAAATGGCATACTACAGCTGATGCTCATTCCAGTAGTCTGTTGTTTATTTGAAAACTTAAAAAGGATAAGCTTATTTCTGCTGATTGCAGAAGAAATTAATGTACCTACATATTCAAAAGCATAATATTGTCTACTCTTTTGTCATGTGTCTGCACTAAATAGCTTCTGAAAACTGGCTCCTTCAGTGTGGCACTCGTGGGTGATTTTAACAGTATACTTTAGGGAATTGCAAGCTTTGATAACTAGTGTTTTAATAAATAAATGATGTAAGTGGAGTTGTAATTTGTGTTCAGTGCATGAGCCTTAATGAGTTATACTGAATTTCTCTTTGACTTTTGGCAGAATGGAAAGGATAATGGAAAGGATGGGCCGTGATGATGGATTTTGCACGTCCTCCAACTGGAAGAGTCCAATTATAACTCAAGGTATAAAATTCAACTAAATATCTATATATTTGTTTACATATATTCAAATAAATAATTTGATAGCATATTTTTGATTTACAGTAGCAAGCAGTAGCTGATTTGGAAATTTTTAGATGTTAAAAGTCCTTTGTCTTTGGTTTGTTGGTTGCAGAGCACAGAGAGGCTTCTTGCCAGACATAACACATCTTTGAGTCAAAATGATTTAACTAAGTTTTTTTTCTTGTATATGAGATCCTTTCCTTTTCAATAAATGGCCAAGTCATGAATATCTGAAAGAATCCCAGTTCTGAATAACTCTAGAAACATTTGGTTGATGTTCTGTATTGTGATGTATTCAAGCACACACTTACAGACTTTCAGTACTCAAGCTCAGAACCTGGCAGAATAAAATACTATATGTCATTAACCTTCCTATCTTACTCCTATAACAAAAAATGATCTAAAAAATCAATTTCAGTTGTGGTGACTGGCAAAAATAGGATAAGAAGTAAAGCCAATGGGAAGTTTAATGCTAGGAACTTGATGTAAATCTTGCATGGCCTAGCAGAATTGCAATACATGATGTCAGATGAGATTTCAATCATCATACTTGGAACAGAGGACCAATGTATAGTTTTTTTTCAGATAGCAGTTATGCCCCCTCTATTAGAAGAAGTAACATGATCAGACCCTAATTAATGTTAAAGAAGTGCAGAGAAAGAAACATTGATTTAGAAGGCCATTCCTTTAGAGTTTGAAAATGTATAGTCTGCCTGAAACAAATATATGGAGCTGCTTCTTTTGTTTGTTTTCCTGAATTAATGTCAGAAGGAAGTATTTCTGTGTATAGAGCACTACTTAATAGAACATTTAAAACACTTTTTTCCTTTATTCCTTATTTTCTTCCTCTTTGTCTGTTAGCTATATATTTGTGAAATAGTGACTCGTCTATTTTTGCTCTAATGCAGAAGCCTTCTTCATCTCAGTCACATTTTCTACTTTTCCTCAAATCTTTTTCCATCAAGTGTATCTTGTTGTTGTTATTGTTACTGATGATAACTACTGTGGTTACTTGTAGAGCATTAACTATTTTGCAGTGTTTACAATCGAAGTAGGCACGTCAAAAGAGTTAATGTAAAGTACATGGCCAGTGACAGTTGAACAACTGTCAGGGCAATAGGTGCAAAACTGCTTGTGAGGTAGCAGATAAACATTTAATATAACCATTTAAACAGACATGTAACTAATCCTCACCTGTTCATCTGTGGAAGACCAGAAAGCTCAAAATATTTCAAGCTATATCTTTTGGCAACTTTTATCCCCCTTGAGTATACAGAACTCACTTTCTAGCTTCAGCTGAGGCCATCTTCTTCTGGTCTTCTTGTAAATTGCTTTGTAATTTCCTTCAGAGACTTGGTATTTTGGTTTTCGTTTTAGAAAAATTCATTCATTTAGGAAATCTGACAGCAAACTAAAAAAAGCAAAGAATGCATGAGCACTCCAAGTACTTCCTATGTGTTCTTTGTCCTAAAGGAGCTTATTTGTAAATGGACTTTTGCTTATCTTACTTGGGTACAGAAAGCCAAAACCTTTAATTTTTCTCAGCATCAATGACAGTATTCCCTCACACAGTACTACTTGTTCCTTTTGTTGTTTTTGGTTTGAATTAATAAAAAAGAAAGCTGTATACATTTATTAGATGACTTAATGTGACATTGCGCATGTTAGATGTGTTTTTGTAATTACCGCAGTATTAAGTTCAATTGCTTGTATGTGTTCTAACCAGGTTTTCCAGAAGGGCTTTTGGTACTATGTGGAAGTCAGAATGGGAAAAGTCCATCATTTTGCATAGTAGCTTGTTTCAGTGTATAACTGTTTTATCATCAATTATGTGTGCCTAAATCCTCATTTATTCTGCCTGATTTACGTATACAACCACAGCTTCTTATTTCTCACCACTGTCAATCATTTTCCCCCAGGAAATATGACCAATCAATCCATTCAATACAATCATCATTGTTTTATTTTGGATAAACTTATGAGATTGATCTTGCTTATATATGCAAGGCATTTTTTTCTCACCTGTCTTTTAGTCATGTGACACATATTCCAAGTCTCCAGTGTTCCTTTTGAAATGTGGGCAGCAAAAGTGGATGTAGTCTTTCACTGACATCTACACCAGCACTATTTACAAAGACAATTATTGAATTGATTCTACTCACTGTTCAACTGCTTATGCATTAAGTTATATTAACTTCTTTTTTTTTTGTCATCTTTTTTTTGTCATAATTTTTTGTCAGTTGAAGAATTTTTTTGAACTAGTGTTTCCTTTTAAAAATTGAACCCATTTTCAAAGTCCTTACATTTCAGAACATGGTATCCCACATTACAAATGTTGCCTACATTTTAAAAATATATATGAAAATAATATTGTTTCTTAAATGGGTTCATCATGCTAACTAGTTCACACAGTAGAAAACCATTGCTGCTAGGCACAATGTATCTGCCATACAATCTGTAAGATTTTAGGAATTCATAGATGTTCCTTCACACATTTTTTCAGATGTATATTACAGAAAACCATTTTTTCCTAGCAATTATTATGTGAAGATAACTGAGGATTAACTCCATTTCCAGTTCTTTTCTGAAGTTAGATTAATTCTTTTCTCAGATGTGTCTATCTTTAGATAATGTTTTGTAAGTGGAAATGTGTTTTGCATTTCTGTAGTAATATTAGGCTTTAGTCAAGTCACTACTAGTACTACCATTTACCAGATGCAATTTCTGAGCAATTGCATGTGGGGGAAAAACTATATACCCAATAAGAATCAGGGCATCTGGTCTGGCATCAACCACAGATGGATATGTATGAACCCAAAGTGTTTTTTTTGTATAATGCTGGAGGGTAAGTGTGTCATATACAGCTTTCCCAGACTTACATTTCAGTCTTGTTATGACAGATAACAGCTCAACTACTAGAGAGGCAAGTCTCTTTTGAGAAATATCCTTTATTGTATGCTACAGGGAACATGAAAATCAACAAACTTTGTACCAATGTTTGAAAATGAAATGAAAAAAGCATGGTGTCTCTTGGAGACCTTCTGAAAACAGGGCTAGCTAAATGTGTCCTTAAAGTAAATTTGTCAGACACCAGAGCTCTGTGTTGCAGATCCAAGTGGCATCTCTTTAGTTTAAATGAGTTTAGACTGGCTGAGTGGAACTAGTAGTTATATATGTGCAAATGGGTACATCACAGAAAGAGCAGTTTCACTTGGAAAGTGGTGGTGGAAAAAGACTGTTCACAGAATTTGCTAATGGTTCTCACATATCAATATCAAACATCTCCTATTGCCTTAACTGCAGCAGTCTGTCTAACAAGAGATTACAATTCATGTGTGTATTTCCAGTCATTTCCATGTGTTTTGTTTCTAAGAGAATAGGTTCTTAACTATCACTATATCACCATATCCATCTTCTTTATGAGGGTAACTGCGTTCTATAGTGCAATGCTTGTACTTGTATTGAACTGAAAAATAAGACCTACATTTCAGAAAAGGAGACTATGAAGTGAGCACAGTATGGAATTAGGACTTTTTATTACAAACCAAACAATTTTTTAATTCACATTTGATGCCAAATTGCAATTAGAGCTAACAATATATATTATCTATTCCATAATTTCCACATCTTATTTAATTTGCAAATTAAAATTAATAAAAAATCACGTGTGCTGTTTTGTATTTTGCAAATATATTTGCAATTGACAATGTTGTGGTGGATAATAAAAGTGAATAATATTTGCAGTTTTGTTATTTTAAAATATTCATTTTTTAACTCAGACCCTCAGCTACATTGAATATTTTGCTTGTAATGGAACACATGTAGACTTTGGGATAAATTAGAAGATATTTCTTTAATAAATTCAGCAGTATTTCCTTATAATTTTCTGTTGGAATGTGTATTTCTGCTGTCTTATTCTATGTAGATACCCCAATAAAAATAATGAGCAAGAACATAGCAAAGCATATTCAAATAATTTTTTTTGGAAAAATTATATTACATTGTCCTAAGCTCAACAGTCTGTCCTAATTGAATTCTGATCTCATCAAAATCTAAGGCTCCTTGGGTATAAATATGTGTAAATATGAGACTTGGCTCATATATATAAGCCCATATATATTGGGACCTGAAGCAGTCATTTGCCAGCTCAGTGAATTAAGAAAAATTCAGTTTCAGGGGAAATAGTGTAATCATTTCATCAGAAAACATTAATAGAAAATGGAACTTAGTGTCATTTTTCTAAGACTTTAATACTTTTGACCCAGACATTTAGCTATGCTTTGTTATAACTTAATTTGTCAACTCTTAATTCATTTCTCTGAAATTTTATATATCTATTGGAGAAAATAGGCAAAAAAACTGCAATCAAAATCAACAAATAAGAGCACTATGTTAATGAAATATTTATTGGAATCTCTGATTATTTTAGCAAGAAAGCAATGTACATCTATTTGCATTTCAATGTAACATCAAAACAAT